>BSBK01013325.1:0-217122 GCA_027943335.1 Chamaecyparis obtusa
ATATATATATATATATATATATATCTCTCTCTCTCTCTCTCTCTCTATATATATATATATATATATATATATATATATATATATATATATATCTATATATCTATATCTATATCTATATATGTATACATATATATCTATATATGTATATATATATGTATATATCTATATATGTATGTATATATATATATATACACACATATGTGTGTATATATATATGTGTGTGTGTGTGTGTGTGTGTATGTATGTATATGTATGTACATACATACATACATACATACATACATATATTCTATTAGGTGAAAAATGTGATGATGGTAAGATATATAATATACAACACTTTTCATGTGTATATATTCAATGTTATAGTAAAGAGGGAAGCCACAAAGAAAGAGATCTCCAAAAAAAATTTCCTAGTTAGATCCAAGTTAGATTAGCATAACCCAAGTGATTTAGAGGGTACCAATTCAAAAAAGGATCTAACCAAGTGCTAAGTAGAAAGATGATATTTCCTATGCATTCGGTATAGTCAACTAGGAAGGTAAATGCAATGCTAAGACTAAGAAGATAGATTAGATATGATATAGAAATACTTAAAAATAACCAATGCAAATATGCCAAATCACCATACAATACTCAGAATGTGTGCTCCAACTCAGATATGAAACTCTTCTCTCGGAACATATCAAAAAATTGAACAGGACAAGATCTTGAACCAGAAAAACATAATCTGCAAAACCATAAATCTCCTGCTTTTGGGCTAGGTCGATCATGAGGGGATATGGTGTCTTATGGAAAATCCACCGAGGACTAGGATGAAATTTGCATCAACCTTATCTGTAAGTTTTTGTAGGATCCAAAACTGCTACAGTAACCTAGTTTCAAAGGCTTGAATCTGAATCTGTATGTCTAAAAATCTGAATCTGCAACAGAAAAAATGTTTGTTTGTTTTTTGTGGAGGGGCTTGCCTCAATCAAGCCCTGATTTAGGAAATAACCTTTAGTGTAAATATATGAAAAAGTAAAGAAAATGCATAAATTCACCTTGCTTTGTAGAAACCCTCATGTAGGATCCTGATTTGTAATCCATAAGGATGTATAAGTACTCAATGTTGTTCAATCTTGTAGAAATGTAGGACATCTCATCAAATTTAAGTAGATAAATCATACCAACTCATGGATCCATAGATGTAGATGTACTCATATGCTCAAATCAAATATGCCAATGCAAATGAAGAATGGATGAACAAACCCTTCCTTTTTGACCAACTTCACTTTCTTCAAAGAAAAAAACTAGATCTTAAAAGGAACATTAAATAATATGGAAAGATGATGAAAATACCTCCAATTAAATCCTTGAAAGCTCCTTGAATGTAAGAGATCTTGAATGCTTGAAGTCTTAAAAGGTTGTAAAAGAATCTTCTTTAATGCTCCTAGAAAATGCTATGAATTCTCTTGGAATGATCTTGAATGGAATATGAATGCTTGTATGCATCATGGATAACTTCAATCTATGAAATGAAGTGAGTAGGCCTCATTTTATACAATTTTATGATTGAAATAAAAAAAGGGTTGACTGCACAAGGCAGGAAAAGAAATTGGAAAGCTGAGATGGGGACCATAATCTCGAGGCACCCTGATGTAGGAGCATCTTGGGTCTTGAGCAATCTTGCATCACCAAAAAATATTTGCTGTCCCTGTCTGATGTTTTTTTTGTAGCCGTTGTTGCGGTTGGTTTCTTGCCTTGCACAGTTAATGCTATGCCATGGACCTATTTTGGGACCCCTCCTAAGGGCGCACATCCTAATTCATTCAGACCTAGAAGTTATTACCATTTACCTCAGATATCGATTGCCACTAGTTTCAAATGACATGTGTGGTATTTTGCCTTGCATGGTTTAGTGTGGGGAAATTAGAGCTTGTGCAGCTAGGATTTGTTTTTGGGTCATGTGTGGACCTAAATGTAATAGCGCATTATGTTTTGTTATTTCTTGCTTTAGTTCTGGTTTCTCCTCCTAAGTGAACCTATATTTTAATTAAATACCTGATTGGCTGACTTGTGGCTTAGCTAGCTATATAAGAAGCTTAGGTTGTTTAGTTGGTGGTAAGAGGATGATAGTAGAAGAGTAGTAGAAGTAGAAGAAGAAGGAGATATGCGATATGAGACTCTGAATTCATAATTATCTTTGTATAAGGACTGAGTTGTTAATTCATCACTATTTTCACTAGCCTAAAAACAAAAACACTATAATATAATGGTTACAATATAATTAAGCCTTCCTCTGGGGAATATTCCTTCAATCAGTAACAAAATTATGCTAGTGATTTGATTCAACTTCTCCTTTTTACAACTATACAATGCTATACTAAACCAAAAAATTAAATTGATGCCAAATTAAATAAATAATGAACCATGTACATATTAATCCTTTGAAGGAGAAATAATCTAAAAGGACATCATAAATCTCTAACTATAAAAAAAAATCCAAATTCAATTAACCTTTCAAATTAGGAAAAAAGAAAACTTTTCACTTTCACTTTCCAAGTTGTTTCTTTGGTTACTTTATGTTGGCACAATATTGGGCATTCCAAATGATAGATATGACATAGACACAACAAAATAGAGTTAAACAAGACATGGATGATAATTACATAAAAATACAATAGATGCATAGCTCATGGTATTTTGTTTTCCTTAAAACCCTGGGAGCAGTTCTAGGAAGAACAATTGTAACCCCAACTAACAGTGGGGGGTTAAAATTTGCAGCACTAGCAGAAAGATTACAAAATTCTCCTTTTCCAAGTAGCAACTGCAGAATACTTGTTATGATTTTTCTAGAGTTAATGAACTAGAAAATTTGCAAGCTCTTGGACAAAATTGTATGGTTTTCTTCATTCAAAAAGCCTAATCCAAAAGCTTGTAAAATTTCAATTGTAGATTAGTTATTCAAAGTTGGTTGATCTGACTAAAAAAAGAGTGATAATTATTGAGGAAAATCTCTAATATAGAGTAGGGAACTGACCCAATTAACTATTAGGGGGTCCAATAACTGTGACCTTTTTTTTCATGTTTACCCCACCACATTACATACTATTAAAAGAGCTCAAAAAAATAAAAACACATGTACTAATAGTCGATCATTTTTTAGCTTTTTAGTTGGTGACTGGCCATTTACGCACCACTATTGAGACATTTCATAAACAAATATTGGGACATTTGGCCACAAGTACTATAATTCTTTAGTGAATAACTATTGGTGCAAGAACATAGCGATGTCTGCGGTAGGCACTTTTGAAATGTGATTTTTTGACCACTTTGCGCTCGACAATATCTGCAGAGAGATCGATGAATACCCAAAAAGCTGAAACATTATCTTTAATTCTTAACTCACCTATTTAAATACTCTGAAAAAATTAGGAAAAATTCAACTTTCAGTTTAGGGAGTTCTACGTATGCAAAGTTAGCCTTGGGTGGCTACTGGATCATCTACCCTAGTAGAATAGAAAAAAATATTATAAGAGTACTTTCATGCAAATGATTCCTAAAATATAATTCTAGTACCTCTACAAGAAGTTTTATAAGCCTTCTTTAAAGGATTACCAGGTAAGCATTGGATTGGTTGTAAAATCCACTCAATTTTTTTTTTGGCTGAGAAGCTTTCACATTACCTTCAAGCATTCTTCTCCTTTCACATTTACATTCTTCCATCTCCATCTCTCATTTCCATTCAAGTTGTATGAGTTTCATGGGAAACAACTCGATTCCTCAACTCCTCCTTGTTATTATATGAATAGATTTAACAAATATCTGATGCATGCTAAATATTAGATTTCATAAAATTGTGTTCTCTAAAGAATATCTACTTTTTGATATCTAAGATGATAAGTTGATTCCTTCTTTCTCACCCCTTTTACAATGCTCATTAATCAACATGTTGTAAATTACAACATTAGGAATGCAAACTTGACACAATTATTCAAAAAGCTTTCTTGTCTCATAAATTTTCCCCATCTTTCAATTAAGAATTCCCAATTTTTTTTGCAACAAATTTTTAAAATATTTTACAAATTTTAAAGTTAAGCTTATGGGATTGTTGTGTGATAGTATCCAATTTACACAAGTTCAAAATCTTATCATAAAAAATTGCACACAATGAAAGCGCACACTTTTTATGTATATCTTATGTACATTAAACTACTTTTCTATATATTTATGAATTTGTTATTGTGGGGCAGGATTATTGATGATTTAGAAAGAGAGATTTTAGTGTTATCCTGATACTAAAATTTGGGCATTAAATATTTTTGTATTTTCACCTTCCTAGTTTAAACTTTGTAGATTAATAGAAAATATGTGAGGATTTGTGAATGCAAAAGTGTTGTATATGCATTAGTGATTTAGATCTAGGTTGAGCTATGTTTTGCATGCAAATTTTTTTTTGTTTTGTTGTAAAGCCTGACAAATAAATGGTTTTTTAGGTAAATCTTATGTTAATGCAATTTTAAATCTTCTATGGTTTTTGTTTTATGAATGGTTTCTATAGCATTAATTTTTACACCCCCTTTTGAGAATTAAGGATCAAAACATAGTTACAATTACCAAATCAGTCCAATCCATAGATCTCTTTTTTTTAAATTCATTTTGTAATTATAATTTTTATTTTCTATAAACTCATGACATATTGATTTGGGTGAAGCCTATCCATTTTCCACATTTGATAACTATCAATTAAAATAATTTTACATGTTTGTGATAGTCATGAAATCATTGACCACATCGCTTCTAGCATCAAAGAAGGAGAATGAAGAAGCTCAATATTTATGTTTGTTGTTGTCATATGTCAAGAATATTCAATAAGTGCCAATTACTAAGTTATGAGTATCTAAATTTGAAATTTCTGATTGTAAAATTCTATAGGTGTATCAAAAAGATGAGGCTCTCTCCCTCATAGCTCCTATATCAAGTAGATAGACTAGGAGAAGAGTGGATAAGATTTGGACAAGTGATTGGTAGAAACAAGGGAAAATTTTTTAAATATTAAAACTAACATTTCATGAATGGATTGCAAGGGAAGAGAATGTAGATTAATTTATCATGTTATGGGTGTTTTCTCATTCTAAAAAATAGGTCAGATTGGAACCAGATAGTGTAAACATTCCAAAGTCTAAACAAGCTAAA
The DNA here is from genome assembly GCA_027943335.1 of Chamaecyparis obtusa. Lineage (NCBI taxonomy): Eukaryota > Viridiplantae > Streptophyta > Pinopsida > Cupressales > Cupressaceae > Chamaecyparis > Chamaecyparis obtusa. The sequence goes on from BSBK01013325.1 coordinate 5,176, forward strand.
CAAATGATCAAGATCATGAAGATTAAGGTATAAATAATGGTTGAGACATCTTATTTGAAGTATTGAGATAGATGTAACTTGAAAGTATTTAGTTTGGTGACTTGTGAACATAATTAATTCTAGATAAGAATATGCTTAATTTGATTCTTACTGAGATATTATAGGATGCTTTAAGATCAATTTTAAAGGAGTAGGATGTCACATGAAGATCAAAAATATAACGAATGATTAATTGGAAACTTCCCAAATAGGGTTGTAGAGGTACATCAAGTGAAATTAGGGGAAAGTGCCCATCCAACCTCTACGATGCACCAATGTATAATTTATGGTGTATGAGGGTAACTTATGCATTGGTACATTCTAAGAATTGGATAGGCATTTCCCATAGGATGAAATTAGGGTGCGCCTAGAAATTGCTACATTAGAAGTTTTAGATTCATCCTAGGATAAAATTTGATGTAAAATGATATTTTATTTAGTTATTTTTATCTCTCTATTGAAGTTAATTCCGCCAAATTTCCTAATTTTAGGAGCTTAAACTTTTAAGATGCTAAATTCATGGTACTGCTAGTTTTAAAATATTCCTAGAAAATATCATCAACACATGTTGAAATTGCTTAAGAATCCCCCATCCATGAGACCCATGCCTATAAACTAAACCCATGTCTCCATGAGACTGCTTGGTTGCAATTTCTTGCTTTAATTTAAATAGGTGGAGTGTTTACATGCAAATTTTAAATTAAGTTAGAAAATAATAAATTGGAATATTTTCTATTTTAGTGTAAGGCTTAAAAATAAGTAGTATATTGGGAAAAATGACAAGTGGTTTCAAAAAAATATCTCTCATTTTTACCTGCTAGAATTATTATTAATAATATAATTTTAAAATATAATTTAAAATAATTGCTGAAAATTAAGCATCAAAATTAAATATTCATGGGACCATCAACCCTACAATTTGCTACTTAAAAATTTTAAGCTAAACAACCATATGGATATCTATCCTGGCCCCTAAGGTTTTACAAAATGTGAAGTCAAAGGATTAGAAGGTGGGTAAAAGCACAAAGTTGTGTCACATTTGAGGACAACTTATCAGCACAGCTAAATTTGAGTATTTCTAAGTAAAATTATTTTTTGTCAAATATATGGTCTAGCTAGATTCATTCTAGCTAAGTTAGGTAAGTGCTTCACCTTTTCCAATTGGAAATATCTATTAAATGCATATTTTATACCAATTGTAGAAAAATAAAATTATTTTAGAAAAGCGATGTTTCAATAACTCCTACTCTTTTTAATGATATTTTTTTACAAATATATAATACCTTTTTTAGAGAATAGAGTCAAGATTATCATCATATAATTTTTATAATATTTTAATTAGATCTATTATATTATAATTTTAAAATATTGCAAGTAGGTATTTTAACATTCGAGAACAAGCTTCTTCAAAAATAGAAAAAACTAGCAAAGCTTATCAAAAAAATTGAAATTTTATATTTAACACTAGAGGAGAGAGTTATGTTCAAGAATGTGTAATTCTTTTTTTGAATGGTGTAGATTTGATAGGGGAAATTTGGTGGGAGATAAAAACTATCGATTTTAGGTATGTTCGACTTTGAGTAGTTATAACAGAGAAAATATACTTTAAAAACTAATTTTTCTTTTTTTCTGCACTAGCTATACATTTCATCTATACCATATATTGAAATCAAAGAAAAAAAAGATTATTTGCATATACTTTTTTGGTGGGAACAAGACCCTCATTAAAAAACTATGTGAATTCTTGTTCAAAAAATATATATATAGGCATAAACTTGATCCACTTTTACACATTTCAACAGTTTACATCATCTCCAAATTCTAAACATAAATGTCATTTTTATGTCATTAAAGTTAAAAAGTTTGTATGTTGTTGACCTTTTCCTTTATAAAAGTGTGACATGGCTTTGTACTTTTACCCAGGTAGGAAATCAAACAAAAGAAGGATAAATATTCTTTTATATTCCACAACACTGAATGATCTATAGAGTGATGAGGAGCATCTTCCTCAGCTTTCTCCTTCCCATGTCTTGTCAATTGAATGTGGGTCAGTTTTCTAGGACCTTTTTTCTAATTTTAGTGAGCTGTTCAACAACTTTGTTGTTCTCTAGCTTTTAGTTAACAACTATTACATCTTTAAGTCTTTAAATTGAGAAATAAAAGTAAGATAATATTAGAGGTTGTGACAGATGGGTAATGCTGTAATACCCCAAAAATGGGCTATAGGCTCATTAACCTCTTACATCAACAATTCAATCAAAATCGACATCAAAGTCCTAACCTAAGGCACATCTACACATTATCAAATTTAATTGATTATCTTAATTCCGCATCAGAGAATATTCCTAGCAATATTCTTAATTATCTTTAATTTAATGATTATTTGGCAATAAATTTTATTTATCCTAAAATTTGATTAATTAAATATTCTAAATATTTAATTAATTAGATTTAATTCTGCCACTTAATTATTTGATTGAATTTAATTATATTTATTCATAAATTGTATTATTTAAATTTGACAATTAAATAAAAAATCTAATCATTAATTGATTAAATTCTTATTTAATTAATTAAAGCAAGTTGTCATATTTAATGATATTATTTAATTGGAATAAAGTTTGATTTTAATAATTGATTAACCCACAAATCAATTGTTTTAATTTTAAAATCAGTTAAGTTGAGAATAAATCACTTTATTTTTTAATTAATTCATATTAAATCATGCACAATCAAATAAGCAGGCAACTAGAAATTAACAATCAATTTTAAAATTGAACCTCAACATCTGATGATGAGTTGGAAAAAACAAAAATAAAAACTAAAGCTCTATTTTGAGATAAAAACTGCTTTTGCATGATTTTATGAATTATTTATTCTTAATTCTTGTTAACTCAAAAATCAACCTGAGTTTATCAAGAGTGATTTATGGATTTTTTTTAATACATCCTCAAAGCCTTGGATTTCTATAAAATCAAGGCTCAACATTTCACAAATGATCCACAGAATTTGCATACTTACTCTGGAGAATCGACATTTGAAGAATTGAAGCTTATTGTGAATCAACAATTTTTGTGAGATCAATCTTGTTTTCAATTCATTTTAGTTTTATTTCATATCATTGTTAGATCAATTTCATATAGAATATGTATTCATATCAGATTTCTCATTCTTATTGTATAGAAAACCCAAAAATATTGATTAATTTGCATTCATTACTTCATTGCTATTTCGCATTCAAATCCTTCATTTAGGTGTCGTCAATGTCACTGGTCTCGGTCTAATCTGAGAAGATCATACTCGCACCTACTAGAAGGCAATAAATCACTTGGTTAGTTAAGTTTCAATTCATTGCATAATTTCAATTTTTGCTAACCTCTAATGTTTTACTAAAGTGTTGTGTCTATAGCTAGGTACAAAATTCACACACACATTTTTGGCACCCACTGTGGGGCAACCCACCTTTACATGCTGGTTTTGGTTATTTTTTTTGGAGCTAACTCCCTTGTGCAGATTTACTTGGAGTCTAAAACCCTAAAGTTTCAAAGATTTAATTTTATCTCCCAAACGGCTTAAATTTTTGGTTTGAAATTTTTTTAACATGTTAGCGACATATCAAGAAATTTTCAATAAAAAATTCAAAATGTTTTAAAATGTTTTGAAATTTTAATAATTTTTTCTTTAATTTTCATAAAAAATTAATTTTCAGCACAAATCAGCATATTTTTCATAAATTTTTACATTTTTGGAAAGCCCTTTAAATTCTACAGGGGGTCCATTCTTTGTATTTTAAATTTGGATGCAATATAATAGCTCAAATAGTCAATTTACAAAAATTAGTTTGTTTTGGTAAAATGAGTCTCTAGGGCATAAATGAAGAGATTTTTCTAAAAATTTTACATTTTTGGAAAGCTCTCTATTTTTTAGTAGGGGTCTTTATTTTTCATTTCTATTTTTATGGTTGAGATCATATAAAAAAAATTAGATTTTGTTGACTAGGTCAAATGCAAAAAAATTAAAAATTTTGTGATGGGTATGCACTTATTTTTCATATGATTTGATGCATGATATGAGTTAGTCATTTGGATTATTTGATGTTTATTATTTCTCCTAACAATTTATTTTTCAGATCTAACCCTATGGTTTTCATAAGTTAAATATACATTGCATATCTTGTTTGCTTGTTTTCTTGTTGGAGAGTTCGTGGCTTGCTTGCGCAAGATTGCTCAACAAAGCTAAAAATCAAGTAAAACCTACTAAGCGCATTGCGAGAAACTCAAGTATTCTCTTACATCTGATAACACTTCATTTTGGGACATAAAATGAACATCTCACATGTCAAGCTTGTGTGTCTTTCTTGCTTTCATATCACAGACTTCATTTTGGGCTATAAAAATGAACATAGATTTACTTTTCGCATATCTGTTACACATAGTAAATAGGCCCTATGAACACTATTTGTGGTTCTTGAGAGAGTGGGTTTCCAGTAAAACTCTTCTCAATGAAGGAACCCTTGTAGGTAGGGAGGATACTGAGAGAGTCTCACGTTCTACTAGATTTGCATGTCTTCAACTTTTGATTGATACATTCTCTCTCTGAAGAGGTTGATAGATCACGAGCGGTTGACATCATAGATCTTTGTGAGATAATCTTAGTCTTAGCATGTCAAATTTATGTGTTTGCTTTGTTTTGGTTAAAAGTGAAAAGGCTAGAGGATTATGCTCTACTCCCTTTTTGGGTAATATCAAAAACTCAGATCCTTGAATCTAGAACTAGTCCCCATGTGGTATATTTTGTGAGTCAACTTTAGAGAGGCTTAACCGTAGTGGACATTCCCTTAATTGGGTCAACCATGTAGATGAAACAACAAGCGGTAATAGCCATTTTCACCATGGTAGTGACAGCCACTATATAAATGTCCTTGTGAAAGAAATCTTCACAGGTGTGGTCTCTTGTTAGGTTGTCAGATCTCCCTAGCAGCTCTTGATTGATTAAACTCTTGGACTGTGTCAAAACCCTGGTGCACTGGGATTGGAGTTCACCCTCTTGGATCATAAAAATTGCAAAGTTAGACCATTACTAAAAACCCTAGCGAGGCCAAATTTTTATTTTCTAGGAATATGTGTGTTATCGAAAAACTTTTTGGAACATACACAAGTAGTATTTCTAGGGATTAGCACAATAAGTCACTATTGCTTGTTTATGCACAAGGTTGCTTTTTCCCTTGTTCATTGTTTTCAGATGATTTCTTGCTTCCCTTGCTTGCTATTTTATGTGCTTGATATCTACTTGGTTACTTGAGACAAACTTTTACATAGATCTTCAAAAACTGGATAGAAAAATTTGCAAACAAACTGATACTAAAAAATTGAAAGATTGCAAATCTAAAGCAAAAATCCTTTTTGGTGTCAAAATTCATCCTAAAATTTCAAAACTCATATCAAATCCAAAGTCAAAGTTGTTAGAGATTGGTTAAATTTGTCATAAATCCAATTTTTACAGCCTATTCCCAAATTCTATCAAAATAGCAAACTGATTCTTGTCATTTCTAGTCATCCTTGGTCGGTTTGAGTCAAATCTCAAGTGCTATGACATGTTGCTCAACATCCAAATGAACTTAAATGGTATCAAATTTGCACAAAATGACTCTTGGTCTTCTTTCTTCCACATCTCTCATGTCTTCCTAGTCTCCCATTTCCATCCTTTCTCTTCTTCCTAAACTCTTCACGTCTTCTTGATTCTTTTCCTCTTATTATCTAGTCTATTTTCTTCTAGTCATCTCTTTTGTCACTTCCATGCTTGATCCCTCCTCCTCCATCAATTCAAGGAGTCAATCAACAAAATCTACATCAATCTATTCTAGGGAGTCCTAAAACTCCTAACATGTCTCAAAGAATCAATACACATGAGGAAGAAACTCTAATCACCACTATGATGAAATAGATGCACTTTATGCAAGTCAAGCTTAACAAACTTGAGAAAGAAAAGGAACCTAAAGAGTTCTCCATGGAAGATCTAAGTCATTTTCTATTTGATAAAGACTTGTACATGTCACCATGCCCCTGAATAGAATGTGAGCAATGTGATAGCTCTTTTGATACCTCTTCCACAGAGAGTGACACACTCATCTTTGAAGACTATGAAGACTATGATGACGGACAATGTAATGATACTTGCAACACCTCTGTTCCTAAGAATCCTCCTCGTCATGTGTTCCTTCTTACTACAAATGGGCCATCATATTGGATAGATCATGAGGGTGATCCATATGATTCTAATTTTGAAAGAGACTTTGATGAAATCTGTGAACAATACCTAAATGATACATCTACTTCACTTGAGGAAAAAAAAGTTTTCCACGCTGATTATAAAGGTCACTACTATAAGAATCTCTCCTCCAAGAACTCTCATGCTAAAAATAAAGATTACACTCTCAAGAAAGATTATGTTAATGCTGAACCTTTGTCTTGTGATGGTTCCCTCCCATCCCCTACTTCCTCCAATACCCATACATTTTCTAAAGCGTCCAAGTTATTCAAATCTTTCACAAGTCCTTCATCCGAAAAAGATCCTAATACTTTTCATGTGGTTCCCTATAGTTATCCTCAAGGGCTACCTCTTAAAGAAACTCAAGCTAACCTTCACTTGGCTACAAATACTTTCAATAATGCTAAAACTAAAGAGCCTAAGCCTTTATATGCTATAATTCCTACTTCAGCTAGTTCTCCACCATCTCCTCCAAAGTCTTCCATACAATTCCAACATGCTTCCTTATCCTTAGAAGTGGCTCCATGTCAAGAGGACTCTAAAAATAAAGAAAATAACATAAAGAAAGATCAAGATCAAGAAACCTTCATGTCATCCACTCCTTTTCATGATGTCTATTATCCACTTCAGGGTTCTTTTGATCCTGCACGCCCTTTCTCATGCATTCCACCATGTCTTAATTCTTCTCCTCAGCAAGATCAAGCTACTACTTACACTATTGAGCTTATGGACAATCAAAATAACCTTACTACACTTGCACTTTCCAAAGATGATACTTCCATTAAGGTTGGTAAAAATGGTGTTGTTACTTCCAATGTTAAGCCTATTGAAAATCAAGAGAAAAATTATGAGCTTATGCTATCCAAAGATCCTTGTCAAGATCAAAGTCTTCCATCTTCTTATTCTACCACTCCATGTTCACTTCCACTTTCTACTCTTCCTAAGTCTTTGCAAACTTTGAAAAATCCTATCAAAGAAGGTGCTCATATTCAAGATGTCCACGATTCTATTGAAAATCCTAATGCTCACTATAAAGATGTTGATGTCCTTGGTTGTCGTATAAATGTTGATGAACTTATTGATTATCCTTTTGCATCTTCCACATCCATCCTTGGACCTCTTCCACCACTACAAAGGGCTTCACATCTGCCTTCCATCTTGGGTCCTTATGTCCCTTCACTTTCCCCTCCTAACTCTCCTAATTTTCCATCCATCTTGGGTCCTTACATCCCTTCATCTCCCATCTTTCCTCAAGATCAACATAGATGCATACCCTTGAATCCTTTTCATCCACCCACCCATCTAAACCAATCATATCCTCCTTCTTCCACAAGTCCCAAGTCTTTTGGAAGTAACTTGAATGTTCAACATAAGAAAAAGAAGCAATACAAGAATCCATCAAAAAAAAAAAATCACCATGTCTCCTCTAATTGACATGGAGGCATAAAGTCAAAAGAGATATCTAAGAAAAAAATTACAAGACAAGTATGGGTTCCAAAATCCATCATTGAAGATATTCTCTCTAAATTACAAAAAAGAAATGAAAAGCCTATGCCTATATGGATTCCAAAGTCTCTCTTGAAAGAGTCTCATGTTGAACAACAAGTGAAGTTGACATTCAAGCTTCCAAAGACTTCCACTTCATCTTCTTGCAAAAGCATTATTCCATTCCATGTGCCTAAACCGCAACCTCTGCTATCCATTCACTATATTCCTTCACATATTCTGTCATTCACATTTCCTCCATCCTCTCACCACCCTTCAAGGTGTGTGTTGACATTGATCTTGTCTTCCTTTCCATCTACCCTTTCACAATCCTTCCATTCATTATCCTTCTACCTTCTATCCTTTTTCCTCACTTGCCTATTCCTCCTATCTTCCAACCTCACTTGCTTTACATAAAACCTTATCTTCTATTTTTCTCTTCCATATTCCTTTCCCTATTAGCATCTTTGAGTATATCATTTTGAATCATTGGCATATCATGGTTTATCCTTTCAAGGAGCATTATCTAAAGAACTTTCCTTCTTCCAAAAAAAGAAATGAAATTTTTTTTTTTTGAAAATGTGCCTTGGTGAAAACCTAGAAATAGGTGCCTTGGCAGCAAAAGTAAAGAGAAATAAATTCATCCTATGGTGAAAACCACTCCCTTGTGGTGCCTTGGATAAGTACCATGATGAAAACCTGGCAATTAGGCATCATGTGTAGTTCTTCTACATATTTCATCCATTCCATCTTCTCTCTTTGATCTTGACAATGTTGATTTATACACGAACATTTGGCTATCTTATGAGTTATCTTACAATGATCTTGCTTTCATTCCATTCATGTTTAGCCTTCATATTTATTTTCCTCCATTCATTCTAGCCTTTTGCTATCCTTTCCCCCTTTGGTCTTGATCTAATAAAAAAAAGATTAAAACACAATGCTATGAAGCCTCTTGGCATGTCTACTCCTTTGGACTTCATCCTTTTCTACTCTTGCATTACGATTTTGTGACTTATCCTATGCTAGCCTTTCATTACTTGTCCAAATATGCTTTACATGACAATTTTTCCCTGGCTCGGGTATTCTTGAGGAGTTTTCCCTTGAGGATTTCTTCCCTTCATTCTCCTTCATTCTCTTGTCTTCCATCTCATCCACCAGCTTGCCAATCCCTCTTGTTCTCCACCTTGCTAGACATTGAAACTGCATGATATGATCTTGCTTGGGAGTTTAAAATAGAAAAAGAGGCTATCAAATTTGCTAAAAATTGTCAAAAGTGCCAAGTTCATGGCAACTTGATTCATGCTCCAAGGAGAGATCTAATTCCCTTTACTACACAATGACCTTTCCAACAATGGGCTTTTGATCTTATAGGTGTTATCTATCCATACTCTTCTAATGGACATACCCATATAATCACAACTATAGATTATTTCACTAAATGGGTAGAAGCAATTCCCTTAACACAAGCAACTGGGAAATAGATATCTATGTTCATCTTGAACTACATCATATGCAGATATGGGATCCGACATTCTATAATCATAGATAATGGGGGACAATTCAAAAATAAGGACCTAGATGATTTATGTGCCAAATCCAAGATCACTCAACATTGGTCATCTATCTACTATCCTTAAGGGAATGGACAAGTAGAGGCTTCTAACAAGAATATATTGAAAATCTTGCACCGTACAATCAATAAAATAGGAAGAGACTAGCATCTCATGATCAATCTAGCTCTCTGGGCCTACAAAACAAGTATCAAAATGCCCACTGGGGCTACACCCTTCGCTTTAGTTTATGGGTGTGAAGTGGTACTCCCTATTAAGGTTGAAATCTCATCACTAAGAATCAGAATGCATGGTCTAGTAATTGATGATGACTATAGAGTGTCTAGGTTGCAAGAACTTGAACTACTAGATGAGCACAAACAAGCAGCATATGATCATCTCAGAGTGTATTAGAAAAGAATGTCTAGAGGCTACAACAAGAAAGTCAGACATAGAGAATTTCAGGTTGGTCATCTAGTCTTGAGAGAGAATCCTAAAAATCAATCACATCGAGAACGCGAGGGGAAGTTTGAACCCAATTGGCTAGATCCCTTTGTTATCACTGCTACTTTTGGCTCTGGTGCCTATCAACTCTCAATGACTGAAGGAGAATAGCTCTGAGAACCAATCAATGTTCTCCATCTGAAGAAATTCTATGCCTAAGGCATTTAGTGTAAGGTAAAATGTCCTGAAAAAATCTTTAAAATTGGAAAAAGTCCTTAAAAATGAACATCTTGGTGAAAACCTAGCAATAGGCGCCTTGATGATTCACAAAAAAAGTAAAAAATATCAAAAGTATAAAAAAATTGAAAAAATGAAAAATACAAAAAAATGAGAAAAAGAAAAAAGTGCCTTGGTGAAAACTTAGAAACAGGCACCTTGGTAGCAAAAATAGAATCGATGTCAAGATGGTGAAAATTCGGCAAATGGGTGCCACTTGTTTCAAAATGCTCCATCTATTAGTGCAATCTTGGTCCTTCCCAGCTTTCAGTCTTGCTTTAGTTTGTACATATTTCCCAGTTTGTTTCAGCATTCCTATTTTCAATAAGTCAGTCTATACACCAATCAGCTCAAAGCGTCTGTATCCTATCAATGTTAACACTTGGGGGCAATCAATGTCATATCCTATAGTCTCCAGTACATCTTAGATGAGTCATATCTAGTCAGAGTCCTTTGAAGCTTTATCCGAGTCAGTCTGTCTATCTCATTTCCAGAATTGATTTTGCATCTACAACAACACAATCAAACATCAAACACAAACTAAAAACAATCTGTGCTTCATGCTTTTATCTCCTTGTATGCTTACTGATTCGCATTGAGATTTTTTTATATTGTGTCCATTCAAGCTCTTCGATGATTTCCTTTATAGGATTTAGAGAGTGATGATTTGGGGCATAATCTTTTTTGTCTTCTTCTTGTATGTGAAAATCTAACAACTTTGAAAATTTTGGATTGAAATGGTGTCCGTCTGTAAGAGCCTCTATCTCGAATTGGATGGCCATGCATACCTCGACCATTGATACCCAGAAAATTCAAAGAAGTTTGATCTAACTATTGTCTTTTTGAGTGAGTTCTTTCTCCTGCTATGAAATGTGATCTTGCCTAAGGATGTGAACGATAAAGGGTCACTACAGGTAATTCATACTGGATTTAGAATGATCTCTTGACTATTTAATGTGTTTGAATGCAAGGTGTATTTAGGTCATCATGAAATTTATGTTTTGATGCTTATACAAATTGTTATATCAAAATGGACATGATATTCAGGTCATCCTAGCATTTGTGCTTTGGTGCTTATATCTAATACGACATTTCGTAAACAAAATCAATATTCATATGTCCATGGTTGTTTGACCAGTGGGTGTTGTATTGATTCTTGCGCATACAAATCGATATTCATATGTCTATGGTTTCCTAGCTAGTGGGCATTGTATTGATTTATCCAGTTACCTAAAAATTCAATGATGAAAATGACTGACACATGATCAGTGACTAGGTCCTAGGTCTTAGGTTTCATTTCATTTTGCATGTCTCTTTGCATTTTGCATGTTTACATGTTCTCACAATGGCTGAATAAACTTCAATGCTTAAACGATTCTTCAATCACCTCTTCAAACCTAACAAGAGCTGAATCATACATGAAGGTTCCTCCAACGAAACAGCAAGTAGAATCTTTTTTCAAGATCAAAATCAAAATCTGAGATCATTCATATTATTAACTGCTTGCATATTCAACCTTCAATCATCATAGAAATCTAGAATTCAACTTAACTAATTATCTTACGTCAAACTATCAAAATTTCAACTTGGTCAACTATGGTCAACTTATGGTTTAACCTAGTCAAACTTGGTCTTCTGGACCTCCAAATGATGCAGAACACGTTCTCGAATGTGCACAACCACTTCTCAAATCAATTAACATGCTTCTAAACTATAACGTTGACTTTTCTTGTCAGATTTCAATTTTAATCCCGAAGGGGGAATGGTATTGCACATCATTCAAGTCTGTAAATCTAAATCTGTGATCAATCTTTCCTCAGTGATCAAGACAACAATCATTTCTAGTTGTTGAATCATCAAAAGTCCTCATCGCTTGGGGAAAATCTATCATCTCTTGGGGCATATCAGATTCATCGAGATCCATATCAATCTGGTATTCTCCTAATCTTGTAAATTGTATCAGCTTTTCGCAACCATCGGTTCATTAGTGTTATTTCCTTGGTTCTTTGTAACTAAAGGGTTCAGATGTGATACCAATGTGATTCTTATTGACAATCGGGTTTGGAATTGGTCACTCACTTCTTCATGATCATAAGGTTCAGAATCAAGCATTTTGACACTTTTTTGTAATCACTGGTTCATCATTGCTATAGTGAACATTATCTTTGGTCATTCGGGACCTAATATCTTTAAATCTTTCAATCGGTTTTTGTCTCAGAATCAATTTATCTTTCCATATCAGTTTCAACATCAAAAATAGACTATCTTTGAACCACTCCGCTTTGCACAGTGATTCAAAAAGGGGCAAAATGTAATACCCCAAAAATAGGCTATAAGCTCATTAACCTCTTACATCAACAATTCGATTGAAATCGACATCAGAGTCCTAACCTAAGGCACATCTGCACATTATCAAATTTAATTGATTTTCTTAATTCTGCATCGGAGAATATTCCTACCAATATTCCTAATTATCTTTAATTTAATGATTATTTAGCAATAAATCTTATTTATCCTAAAGTTTGATTAGTTGAATATTCTAAATATTTAATTAATTAGATTTAATTCTGCCAATTAATTATTGAATTGAATTGAATTTAATTATATTTATTCCTAAATTGTATTATTTAAATTTGATAATTAAATAAAAAATCCAATCATTAATTGATTAAATTCTTATTTAATTAATTAAAGCAAGTTGTCATATTTAATGATATTATTTAATTGGAATAAATTTTGATTTTAATAATTGATTAACCCATAAATCAATTGTTTTAATTTTAAAATCAGTTAAGTTGAGAATAAATCACTTTATTTTTTAATTAATTCATATTAAATCATGCATAATCAGAAAAGCAGGCAACTAGAAATTAACAATCAATTTTAAATTTAAAACTCAGCATCTGATGATGAGTTGAAAAAAATAAAAAATAAAACTAAAGCTCTATTTTGAGATAAAAATTGCTTTTGCATGATTTTATGAATTATTTATTCTTAATTCTTGTTAACTCAAAAATCAACCTGAGTTTATCAAGAGTGATTTATGGATTTTTTTCAATGCATCCTCAAAGCCCTAGATTTCTATAAAATCAAGGCTTAGCTCTTTACAAATGATCCACAGAATTTGCATACTTACTCTGGAGAATCGACATTTGAAGAGTTGAAGCTTCTTGTGAATCAACAATTTTTGTGAGATCAATCTTGTTTTCAATTCATTTTAGTTTTATTTCATATCATTGTTAGATCAATTTCATATAGAATAGATTCATATCAAATTTCTCATTCTTATTGCATAGAAAACCCAAAAATATAGATTAATTTGCATTCATTACTTCATTGTTATTTTGCATTCAAATCCTTCATTTAGATGTCGTCAATGTCACTGGTCTTGGTCTAATTTGAGAAGATCATACTCGCACCTACTAGAAGGCAGTAAATCACCTGGTTAGTTAAGTTTCAATTCATTGCATAATTTCAATTTTTGCTAACCTCTAATGTTTTACTGAAGTGTTGTGTCTATAGCTAGGTACAAAATTCACACACACAAATACAGGGAGATTGTTTTGGGTGAAATCTTAGTTTCTGGGGAAGATATATTGGGAAGAAGAGAGGGAATGCACAGTGTAGGGGACAAAACTAGGGTGAATATTGCCAAGATTGTTCTAGATCCCATCTCTATGTTTATCTTTATAATTCTTGAGAATGAAGTAACTTATTGTGTTTCATATATTGATAGAATGGTTATATTCTAACTTTTTTAATTCTTTCATTATTATTTTTATCTTGATTAGTTAGATCAGAAAAGGGTATTTTTTCATTTGAGGCTAATCTATAGGTTCAAGGAACAGACCTTATTTAGTTATTAGAATAGAGTATTGTTTCTTTTGGAGGCTATTTTGTAGTTTTAAGGAAGAGGTCCATATCACAGACTAAGAGATGACTTTTCAAGAATGTTTGTTGAACTAAAAATAGTCTTTGTGATAAACAACAAACTTTAGCAATATAAAGACTCAGTTACAATATTTTGATGAAGCCTTTTTTCTTTCAGGCTCACATTTAGGAATCAAGTAAAGAATATCCTAACAGAGTATTTTTAATTTTTCAATTCAATAAAATGGGAGAGAAAAGAGTGTGATGTTTTTTACTCCAACTTACATATTTGGCCTACTTAGAAGAGGAACCTAGGTCATGGACCAGGTAACTAGGAGATTTATGGAATTGATAAGCAATAGTCCTCTAACAATTAAAGTTTTGTTTATTACAAAAAGAATCTCTTAAATTTGTCTTCTTTAATTATTATCTGGTAGAACAAAAATTGACAAAATGTAAACAAGTAGAAATGGTTCTTATTATCATAATCATTCTATTGTTATTATTCTTAGACAAAAAAATACAATTTTGCCTAGAACTACGAGGAAAATGTTTTAGTCAAATGTAGCCCAAGTCTTATTTTTTGTTGTTCTCTTTTATATTGTGTAATGCATTATATTCCCTTGTTGTAGAGGTAATCTTTGAGTTTGTAAAAAAAATTAAATTTGAAACCTCAAAAGTATCAAATTCATGTTGCAAACATTAAAAATGAGCTTAGATTCCATGACAACCTTATTTTCCCTCTTCCATGCTAACAATTTTAGGGTTACCATAGAAGTTTCTTAGATGGGTTATTTGTGAATGTGGACATGCTCATTTTTTCCTTAATGAATGCTATTATTTTTTAGGTCTTTAAACCAACTACCATGCATCACAAAAATGTCGACAACGACCACCAACAAATGTATTTTACATGGCCAGTGTATTAGGTTAATGTTTTACATGCATTGTAAGACTTAAATTAATTTTCCTCTTGGATTGGATTAAAATGAAATATATAGAGACCATTTAGCATGACATGTTTGTTCTATTCCTGGAATTTTTTTCCCACCCTTCAATAAATTATCATGTATATCTTCCTATTAGCATAACCATTGCACCTCATTAGAGTGCAATTGCTAGTTGATAAAAATAAATGATAATAAGATTAAAATATTAATTCTATTTCCAGTGTTTTCCTCTACTTGTTAGGAAAACTCAATGTTGGTCAGTCAATCAAAAAAGAGTTTTAAAAAAATTGGTGAAGTTTTTAATATTGGGCGTGTTGACGAAGGAGAAGGTCGATTAGAAATAAATTGAGTACAATTATTAAATATAAATGATAAATGAACCTTCTCAACAAGATTCAGAAAACCATTTATCAATAGAACATCACATGGATAAGTTCTTAGAAAGCATGAAGGTCTTCATGTGAGTATTATGTTGCAAAATCTTAAATTTCAGAAATACTAATCTTTCTTCTCAAAAATACATCTTGTCATCAGCCTCAGATAGGGAGGTTGAACCTTTGTCCATGGATACAAATGGGAAAGATACATCTTTGAACAATGACACATCCCCACTAGGACTAAGGGAGACCAAAGCCCTGTAGTTCCACTCAGGGAAAAGCCTCTGGATAAATATGAAAGCCTTGGATGTAATCCTCGGTAATCGGAAGCTTACAAACACTTCCCACACTTTTCCTTTGGAGAATGCACTTATACAATACATTCCTAGATTCAATCATAATATCCTGGAATAAATTATTTCCTATTGGTTCATGGAAGTCCAAAAAGAAATGCTAGAAAAAATAGCAGATCAAGTTCTCCAAGAAGATAATACACTTAACCACAAGGTGGGGAAGAAGGTTTATAGAGAAGAGTTACCAATCAGTAAAGACTCAGAACAACAGGGCTATAGAGAAGATTCACCATTTAGCAAGGATTCTTCATTAATGGAAGATGGTATTCTAAAAATTAGATTATGTGATTTGAGAGATTTGACAAAGTCCAAAAACCCTTTCATTCCACTCTCTCCCTCTCCTATTAACAAAATCTCTAGAACTCCAAAGGTCTATCAGTCAAGCTCTAATTCAGGTTGTAGGAAATCCTCTCATCTTAGGAACAAGTAACAAAAGAAGTTTAAGAAAGCATCATCTTCTAAAGTCAAAACTATCTCAAAAAGAAACAAAATGAAAGGGGCCCTCATCTCATTCAAACCTCTAAAACTCAAAGGTCGGGAAAGCAGCTCAGAAAATACTCAAAAAGAAAACCCAAAAGTTATAGAGGAAGCCATTTCACCAATATTACAGGTAGTGTATGACCTATTTGGCTCTTCAACCAAAAACTATTCCTTGGTCAACCCACTTTCCTCCTCCTTAGTAGAAAGAATGCTAGAGGAAGACTATGTGGAAGATGAAGAAAGAATGTTCGATATAGAAGTTCCAAAAGAATGTATAGAGGGTAAACACATCTCACTGGGCTTGGCCTGGGATAATGGATTGAATGGCTCCACACACAAAACATTAGCTCAAATCAATAACAATCTAGGTCTATTAAAAGTTTCTCATAGGAATGCTTTGGATTGCGCTTTGGAGAAAAAAAAGGGAGGGGCAGAAAATCAGCAGCCAATCTTAGAGAGGAAATTGAGGAAGAATATGATCAAACCAAAATTACTACTTATTTAAATATAGGGAAGAGGAAGTTCCTTCCCAAGTTCCAATGAGGATTATATCTTGGAATGTTAGGGGCCTCAATGCCCCTAACAAGTAGCGGATGGTGAAACATTGCATACTGAGATCTAAAGCTAAGGTTATCTCTCTTCAAGAAACCAAAATAAACAAGGAACAACTATCCAATTTTCTTTTTTCTCTAGGCAACTGGTGAGTTTTAGGGGTTGAGGCAATAGGTTCATCTGGAGGTCTGGCAATTTTATGGAATTCCAAACTATCATCTTATCCACACATTCATAAAAACTCTAATTGGATGGGGGGTAAAATTACAAGCACTCAATCAAACCTGACTATATTTATTGTAAATATCTATGGTCCTATTTTGAGAAGTAGGAAAGTGGAGGTCTGAGAAGAGATTAGCAGATGGTTTCTTCTTTGGCCAGTAGGGAATGTTAGCTTGTGGTGACTGATCAGGAAAGTACTATCCAGGAAAGTACTGTACACTTTTCATTCGTTGTGGGGTTTGGGGCATCAGCTCAAAAAAAAAATTTGGGGTTAACTCATCAAGCATTTTTGAGTTGACACGTCAAACATTTCCCTAGGTTGATTCGTCAAGCTTTTTCTTAGGTTGACTCATCAAGTATTTTAGGGTTAACTTGTTAACCGACATAAGCCTTGTTATATTGGCTTAGGGTTAGGGATTTCATTATTATGTATGATTTTAGTACTTGTGACAGAACTGAGCTGTAAGGGATTATGAATTATAATCAAGTTGTAATCATTGGATAATAAAATATTGGACTCGATGTTGGTGGACGTAGCCTAGGGGTTGGGTGAACCATGTTAAATCTTTGTGTCCTGTGTTCTCTTTTGTGTGGTTTATTGTTTTTTGATATTGGTTATATTTGCACATAATTGTTATTTCTGCCTTGTTGATCCTAACAAGTGGTATTAGAGTGAGGTTATTTCATTTGTTCTTTCATCTATTCTCTGAAGTGGGTCTTATGAGTTAGTGGGAGAGTCTCTTGGGTAAGTGGGAGAAATGGAAAATGAGGGTAGGCTGAAGGTTGATAAGTTTAATGGGAAGAACTTCCAGTTATGGAAGATGCAAATGGAGGACTATCTCTATCAGAAGGATCTATGGTAGCCATTAGAGGTAATAGCCAAGAAAGAGGCAAAAATGGCTTAGGAAGATTGGGATATTTTGGATAGGAAGGCACTGGGGAGTATTCATCTATGCCTAGCACAATCGGTGGCATTTAATATTACTAGAGCAATGATAGCTCAAACTCTGATGAAAACCCTAGCAAAGTTGTATGAAAAGCCTTCAGCTTCAAACAAGGTATTTCTTATGAAGCGTTTATTTAATATGAAAATGGTAGAAGGTGGATCAATCACTGATCATTTGAATGAGTTTAATATAGTTACAAGTTAGTTAGCCTCAGTTAAAATTACTTTTGAAGAAGAGGTTAGGGCTCTCTTGATTTTGTGTTCTTTGCCAGAAAGTTGGAATGGCTTAGTAATGGCTATTAGTAATTATGTTTCTAGTTCTAATACCCTAAAGTTTGATGATGTTATTGGTGTTATATTGAGTGAAAAAATTCATAGGAAAAGCTCAGGGGCATCCACATCAGGTAGTGTATTGAACACAAAAAGCAGAGGCAGAACAAGAGATAGAGGAAACAACTCTAGAAATCATGGGAAATCAAGAGGAAAATCAAAGGGAAATAGGTCTAAATCCAAAAGGCCAAATGATTGTTGGGACTGTGGAAAACCAGGTCATAAGAAGAAAGATTGTTGGTCTCAGAAGAAAGATCAAGGAGACAAACATGATGGAAACAAGGAGGAAAATGTGGTAAGTAACAAATCTGAAGAGGATGCTTTGCTCTTGTCTTTAGAAAATGTTGATGATTTATGGGTGTTAGATTTGGGGGCTTCATTTCATGCTACACCCCATAGAGGTTATTTTTTTTATTATGTCCAAGGGGATTTTGCGCTAGTTTATTTGGGAGTTAATGAACCCTGTCAAATTGTTGGAAAAGGGAAAATCAAGATTAAGTTGCATAATGGGAATCATTGGCTACTACAAGAGGTAAGACATGTTCCAAGGCTGAGTAGAAATTTAATTTCAGCAGGGCAACTCGCTGATGAGGGTTGCACAGTTACTTTTAATGATAAAAATTGGAAGGTTTCAAAAGGTTCCTTAGTAGTAACAAAAGGTATGAAAGTAGGCACCTTATATCTTTGTACAGGTCATACGATTCCTTCTACTTTAATTGTTTCAAAAGATAATGAATGTTCCAGAACAGTGACTATAGTTGAGCAAGAAGAACATCAAACCATTGTTGTAGATTTTGACACAGCACTATGGCACAATAGACTTGGGCACATGAGTGAAAAAGGTATGAAATTACTTCATTCAAAGAAATTTTTACCTAGTCTGAAATTTGTCAATATGGATTTCTGTGAAAGTTGTGTTTATGGAAAATAAAAGAGAGTTAGTTTTGTGAAGAGTGGGAAGGAAAAGAAAAATGAGAGATTAGAGATTATGTATATAGATGTATGGGGACCAGCTCAGGTATCTTCCCTTGGTGGCTCTCTGTATTATGTTACATTTATAGATGATGCAATCAAAAAAGTATGGATTTATTTCCTTAGATAGAAATCTGATGTATTTCAAACTTTTAAGAAATGGAAATGCTTGGTTGAGAATGAGACTGGTAAAAGGTTAAAATGTCTTAATCTGATAATGGTGGTGAGTATTGTAGCACAAAATTTGAAGATTATTATTCCTCTAATGGTATTCATAGGCAGAAAATTGTACCAAGGACTCCACAAGAAAATGGAGTGGTTGAACGCATGAATAGGACAATAATGGAGCATGCAAGGAGTATGAGGTTGCATACTAGGCTACCCAAAACTATGTGGGCAGAGGCTATGAACACTATTGTTTATTTAATCAATAGAGGCCCCTCTACTCCTTTGGACTATGGTATTCTAGAGGAAGCATGGAGTGGTAAGAAGGTGAGTTATTCTTTTCTCAAAACCTTTGGTTGTGAAGCTTTTGCACTTATAGATTCTGAAAATAGAACCAAGCTGGAAGCTAAGTCAAAGATATGTGTATTTGTTGGATATGGCATTGATGAATTTGGTTATAGGCTTTGGGATTTTGAAAATCATAAAATTGTAAGAAGCAGGGATGCCATATTCAATGAGAAAGTATTGTACAAAGATCTCCTATAACAGCATGAGAAGAAAGAAAATGACTATGTAGTACTGGATGATACTCTAAAAGTTGATGTTCTAGTAGTTTATTATGCTTCACAACAACAACAACAAATATCACACACCCCAGTGAATGTATTTTGTTAACAGAGGTTGGTGAACCTAAATGCTATAATGAAGCTATGTAGGTGGATATAAAGATTTAGTGGGAGTCTGCAATGATAGATGAAATGGACTCTTTGATGAAAAATCAAACATGGGATTTATGTAAGTTACCTACAGGTAAAAGGGATTTACAGAATAAATGAGTTTACAGGATAAAAGAAGAGGATGGAGGTAAGAAAAGATTTAAATTCAGATTAGTCATACAAGGATTTGCACAGAAACATGGTATTGATTTTGATGAGATATTTTCTCTATTTGTTATAATGACTTCTATCCGTATTGTTTTAAGTATTGTGGCTACTGAAGATTTTCATTTAGAGAAGCTTGATGTTAAAAAAACTTTTCTTCATGGTGATTTGGATGAAGAAATATATATGGTCCAGCCACAAGGTTTTGAGGTCAAGGGTAAGGAGAATTTGGTGTGCAAATTGCAAAAAAGTTTATATGGCTTGAAGCAAGCACCTCGGCAATGGTATATTAAATTTGACACTTTTATGAATGAGCATGGATATAGTCGGTGTCATTCTGACCATTGTGTTTATTTTAAGAGGTTGGATGATGACAACTACATTATTTTATGTTTATATGTTGATGATATGCTTGTAGCTAGGTCTAACATGGATCACATTAAGGGGTTGAAGCAACAGTTAGCACATTCCTTTGCTATGAAGGATTTGGGGGCAGCAAAAAAAATCCTTGGTATAAAAATTTGTAGAGATAGGAAAAATAGGAAATTATCTCTATCTCAAGCTGATTATATTGAGAAGGTGTTGCAACATTTCTCTATGGAGAATGCCAAAGCTGTCAGCACACCTTTGCCTGGTCATTTGAAATTGACTAAGGATATGTGTCCCAAGACACCAGAAGAAGAGACTAAAATGTCTAAGGTACCTTATGCTTCAACTATAGGGAACTTAATGTATGCTATGGTATGTACTAGGCCAGATATTGCACACACAGTAGGAGTCATTAGCTGATATATGAGTAACCCTGGTATTGAGCATTGGAATGTAGTCAAATGGATTCTCAGATATTTGAGAGGTACATCCAGTAAGTGTTTACACTTTGGGGGTTCTACTACTACTGTACAAGGCTATGTTGACTCAGATTTGGTAGGAGATATAGATAGCAGGAGGAGTACTACATGTTATGTATTTACTGTTGGTGGGACAGCAGTGAGTTGGATTTCTCAACTACAAAAGGTGGTTTCTTTATCCACTATAGAGGAAGAGTATGTTGCTGCTATAGAGGCAGCCAAGGAGATGATATGGCTTCAATTCTTCATAGAAGAATTGAGACATCCATAGAAGGATAATTTTCTACATTACAGATAGCCAAAGTTCCATTCATCTTGTGAAGAATTTTTCTTTGCACTCAAAGACAAAACACATACAGTTGCAGTACCATTTCATTCGATCAGTTTTGGATGATGGGAAGTTAAAGTTGGAAAATATTCATATAGATGATAATCCAATAGATATGCTTACAAAGGTAGTAACAAGGGAGAAGTTGAACTCCTGTTCAACTTCGGTTGGTCTACTAGACTAAATAGAATAAAGGGACAGTTGAGTCCAGGGTGGTTGGATCCAGTGGGAGCCTCACAGGGTAGCGATTTTTCTACATGATCAGTCTCGAAGTGGGAGATTGTTGTTTGGTATGAAGTTTGATCAATCCCCAAGTGGGAGATTGTTAGCTTGTGGTGACTGACTAGGAAAGTACTATCTAGGAAAGTATTGTACACTTTTCATTCATCATGGGGTTCAGGGCATCAGCCCAAAAATAAATTTTAGGGTTAACTCGTCAAGCATTTTTTAGTTGAAACATCAAACATTTCCCTAGGTTGACTCGTCAAGCCTTTTCTTAGGTTGACTCCTCAAGTATTTTAGGGTTAACTTGTTAATCGACATAAGCCTTGTTATATTGGCTTAGGGTTAGGGATTTCATTATGGTGTATGATTTTAGTACTTGTGATAGAATTGAGCTGTAAGGGATTACAGATTGTAATCAGGTTGTAATCACTAGATAATAAAATGTTGGACTCGTTGTTGGTGGATGTAGCCCAGGGGTTGGGTGAACCACATTAAATCTTTGTGTCTTGTGTTCTCTTCTATGTGGTTTATTATTTTCTAATATTGGTTATATTTGCACATAATTGTTATTTATGCCTTGTTAATCCTAACAGGGATTTTCATCCTGGGTGAAGACTTCAATGCTATCATACATACATCAAAGAAAAAGGGAGGCTCTTCAAGAATCTCTCAGTCTCAATCAGATTTCAAAGACTGGCTTCAAAGAGATCTAATGGAGATTGAATCAGATAATGGATATTTCACATGGACCAATAGAGGAATGGGGCACAATAATATTTCAAAAAAATTGGACAGGTTCCTCTTTAGGGGAGATATAACATCATTTTCGTATATTCTAAAAGCTTCCATTTATCCCTCCTCAGGCTTAGATCACTTCCCCATATAGTTGGACATTAGGGAGGAATATAAACCCCACAGAGGTTCCTTTAAATTTGAAAACATGTAGCTTAAAGAGGAACAATTCATTGATATGACATCAGACTGGTGGGCAGAGGTTAAAGTTAAGGGTTCCAAGATTTTTTGTTTTGTGTCAAAATTAAAATTCATTAAGCAAAATCTTTTCATGTGGAACAGAACTCAGTTTAAGAACATTTTCTCTACCAAAGGAGAAATAGAACAAAAGCTTACAATATTGAATGAAACCATCATTCAAAATGGGATGAACCAAGATCTATTTGAGGCTAAAAAAGAGCTATTAAAAGAACTAGAAGATATATTAAGAAAAGAGGAAACCTTCTGGAAACAAAAATCTAGAGAAAATTGGTTGGTAGCAGGAGACAAAAACACAAAATTATTTCCTTCTAGTACCAAGAATCAAAGAAACATCAACAAGATTCTACAAATTGTCAACTCGGAGGGGTCTCTTTAGGTGGAACAAAATGAAATTCAGAAGGAAACAATCAATTTTTTTTCAAATATTTTGAATTATTTTGATAGCACTCCTCTCAAAATCTAGCAAGATCTACTGACTAACGTTCCTACAATTATAACGGATGTCGATAATCAATTGCTATCAAAAGAATTCTCTGAAGAGGAGATTCTATAATCATCATCACAAATGGCTCCAAACAAAGCTCCAAGCCTAGATGGTTTTCCTCCTAGCTTCTTTTTGCATTGCTGGAGTGTCCTTGGGAAAGAACTCACTGCAGCATTGGAAGCGGCCAAATATTCAGGTAGATTTTTATCAAAAATTAATAATACCTTTATTACTTTGATTCCTAAAAAATAAAATGCAAATTTCACAGATGAATTTAGACCTATTGCTTTATATAACACCATTTATAAGATCTTGTCAAAATCTCTAGCAAAGAGACTAAAATTGGTCTTAGGCAAGATCATTAGGGAAGAACAAATCAGTTTTGTGCCGGGAAGATCAATTTTAGATGGCATTATTATTTCTCAAGAATCCATTCACTCTATTCAACACAATAAATAAACTAGTATGCTCATCAAGTTAGATATCAAGCTTATGAAAAAGTCAACTAGAGATTCTTAGCTAAATATATGGAAAGTTTTGGTTTCTCTAAAGCTTGGATACCACTGATTTTGTATTGTATATCTTCTCCAAAATACTTTGTTCTTGTAAATGGTACCCCTCAATGTTTCTTCGAAGACTCAAATGGATTTAGACAAGGAGACCCCCTCTCCCATTTCCTTTTTATGATAATGGTATAAGCTTTGGGCCATAGCATAATTAAGCTTCAAGAACAAGGTAGCATCAAAGAGATTGAAATCACTTCCATAGTAAATCCTGTCATGCATCAACAATTTGCAGATGATAATCTTCTTTTTGGTTTCGGTTCAGTTAGGGAAGCTTCTCAATTCAAGAAAATTTTAGAGAAATATGCTAAGGCATCTGGACAGACAGTAAACAAGGATAAATCAGTCATCTTTTTCTTCCATACGAAGAAGAAAATTCAACAAAAAATTGAATCTATTATGGCATTCAAAGTAGACTCTCTTCCATGCTCCTACTTGGGGATCCCCATTGATAAAACTCTTAGAACAACAGGGGTCTAGAAGCCCATAAATGAAAGATTGGATGGTAAGATGGACAATTAGAAATCCAAATGGCTCTCTTGGGTGGGCAAAATTGTAATGATCAAAGAAACACTGGCAACAATCCCCATTTACCTTATGTCTTGCATCTCCCTATCTATGAGTGGTTATATGGACATTGTGAAGAAGCTAAGGGACTTCTTTTGGCAAGGTACAGATCATTATAGAAAATTCAAACTTATTTCTTGGGAAAAAATATGCAAACCTATATTGGGATAAAAAATCAGATGTGGCAGAATCAAGCTTTAGGAGCCAAACTTGACTGGAAATTAGTGAAAAATCAAGATTATAAATGGGTTAGGATTTTAAGAGGCAAATATCTTGGCAATGGCTCATTAATAGAGGTCTCCTGCATCAAAGACTTCCCTAAAGGCTCCAGAATTTGGAATTTTATCTCTAAATCAAGACATATAGTGGACAACTACATCACTTGGAACATTAGAGAAGGTAATTTAGCTCAGTTTTGGGAAGATTCATGGGGAGGCTTTCCATCTATCCAATCATCTTTAGGTCATAATCAAATTAGTAAAATTTTCTTGTTGGCATGGGGTCCTTTGGTCAAAGACTACATCATCCCTTCTTCATCCGCTGCAATACATGGTTCTTGGAAATGGAAAGACTTCTCAAGTTTAGGATTAGATCCTCAAGAATTAAGTTCTTTAATTCAAATTATGAAGGGTAGATCTTTCTTCCTCAAATAGGGGAGGGACGAATTTATTTGGAATGGGTCTATAAATGGTATCTACAATGTGAAGGATGGATATAAAATTATGTTTGGCCCTCTTCAAAAATCAGCTACAATTCCAACCCAATTATGTTGGAACAAGGTTTGTCTCCCGAAAGCATGAGTGTTCACATGGGAAGCATCTTAGGGTAGGATTCTAACAACATATATGTTTTTAAAAATGGGATATTATGGTCCCTTTGGATGCTCTCCATGCCATAATAGTGAAGAGGATTATAATCATCTACTGTTAACATGTCCCTTTGCTAATAAATGTTGGAATTGGTTGTGTTCAAAATTAGATTGGTATTCTATTCTTTCCCAAGAAATCCAGTCTCATCTACTATCATGGCCTAGGCTCTATGAAGAAAGCTTGTGTGGTAATCTATGGATCATCTCTCCCTCCATTTTAATATGGGAGATATGGAAAGAGAGAAACAAGAGGCTTTTCCAAGACAAATCAATAGAAATTTTGTTTATTCTCAACAAAATTGAGGCAATGATAGTTGAGATCATGAACTCCTAAATTCAATCCCAATTAGCTAAACACAAATTCTACACCAGTTGGGATGATTAGATGATCAAAAGATGGTACGGTCTCAAAAATCCAATCACCATCGGTAGAGGATGCAAAGCCAATCAGCCTCAGAGAATATCCTATGTTTGGAAGTCTCCTTCCCTAGGATGGTTTAAGTTGAACTTTAATGGAGCATCAAAAGGAAACCCAGGTCCATCAGGTGTAGGTTGTATTATTCATTCTTCAGAAGGGAAGATTTTAGTAAAATTGGCTATTCCCTTGGAACCAGACACTAATAATATGGCAGAATTCAAAGCACTACTTCATGGTTTAGCACTGGCTAATGAATTAGGTTTGAACAAAGTGGAAATAGAGGGAGACTCAATGATTGTGATAAATGCAATTAGATTAGGGGTAATTCCTAATTGGTGATTGCAAGCCTTATTGGAAATAATATTAAATCTAACCAAAAAATTTGAATCCACAACTGCTAACCATGTCTTCCAAGAGGGAAATTTTAGGCAGATGAACTAGCAAACCTAGCAGCCAGTGGTACATACTTCAAATCAATTACATCTAATAGATAGTCTGATCAGGGCTTTTAGTAGAAGCGTATCTTAAGGCAATCATCGGTGGTGAGAGCTCAGAGTAGGACTCTACTTCTCCATTGGACTAGCACTAGTGCAAATTTCCTTTTAGGATCACGTACTTTTTTTGCAATATAATAGTTATTAATGGATAATAGTAGCTCAATGTTCTAGTTTAAACTAGATAGGTTTTATGTTTTGAGCTGGTTTTGAAATGGTGTTGAGCATTGTTGCTCCATATTTGATGCACCTTCAATTTCTATGGACTTATTTCAAATTGTTTCTGAACATTAATCATGATGTGTATATTATGCATTATCTATATTAATATAAATCCTTCAGCTTTGGCCCTTTACTAACCAAAAAAAAATGATAAAATTACATGATATTGAATTGTAATCCCAAGTCCTCTATTAACTTTATCTAATTGTAATTGATAAACATAAATGATAAAAGACTAAAATATCCATGAGGCATACCACAAATTACATGAATTTAAAATAATGGGCATGCTGACATTGGAAGCAATAATTTGTGACTAAAAGCTCAAACATTTCTATAAATCAGAAAACTAAGAAATGTGATGTTACAAGCATATTATCTTAATTACTTACATTTTCCACAAAGAACATAGATTGACACAAAAAGATCCAGCATCTCTTTTTTTAAATTGTGATATTACATGGATATTATCTTAATTTCGCATCTTTTTTTAAAGAAATGTGTTGTTACATGCAAATTATCTTAATTACCTACATTTTCCATGAGACAGAAAGATCCTGCATCTATATTTTTTTAATGATCGCGCGTCTACTATATCTTTAAAAAAAATCAATCTAGGGACCCATGCGCTCCATGTTATATGCCATGGATATCATTCAAAATAGATTTCAAGGTGGTATTCTTGCTGAGTTCAGTTTGCTTACTTAGCTAAACTAGCTTAATCTTACCATCAAAAACTTGAAAAGATCGATCCCTGTTGCCCTTTCAAATTGCACACATCTCCAATTATTACAGCTACTTCTGAACCACTTAAAAGGTCAAATTTGATGGCAATTTGGAAGGCTATCGGAGTTGCAAGAGCTTAATTTGGGGGTAAACCAACTAATTGGAGAAATACCCAATTCACTGGGTAAATGTACTCAACTACAAATCTTGCAATTGGCTACAAACCAACTGAGCGGCACAGTACCCCTATAGTTTGGGAAAATGCAGCAGTTGAGATGGTTAATTTTGTGGTGAAATTATTTTGTGAGTGGAAGCAATGGTTTGTCTATTCTAACAGTGTTAACTAATTGTTCTAGTTTGGAAGCTCTTATGTTGGGAAGTAATCATCTCACTGGCATCTTGCCCACCTCAATTGGTCACCTCTCAAATTCACTCTTTTATTTAAATTTGGACTCAAATGAAATTGAAGGAAAAATACCAAATGAGATAGGTAATCTCACACAAATCGCCGCATTATTCCTAACAATAAACCAATTCAATGGGACCATTCCATCTGCAATAGGTAGTCTTCCAAATCTAGAAAGGTTAAGTTTGCAAACAAATAATTTACAAGGAAGAGTTCTAGAAAGTTTTGGCCAAGCAAGAAGGCTTGGATTGTTGGACTTCCATAGGAACATACTTTTTGGGAAGATACCAAATAGTCTTGGCAACCTTCCACAATTAAGAAGTCTTTATCTTAGTGACAATCAATTATCTTGGAAAATACTTGACAGTTTAGGAAAATGCAAGACTTTGGAATTGGTGGACTTGATGCACAACAAACTAACCAAAAATATACCTTCTAGAGTTGCAAGTCTTCGGAATCTCCAATTCTATTTCAATGTTTCTAGGAATTTACTGCAATGATCTATTTTAGAAATGAGAAAAATGGTCATGGTTTTAGCTATAGATATTTCTCAAAATAATTTCTCAGGTGGCATTCTATCACAACCCATTTTTTTGTAGTCAAAAATTAAGTTCCTTAAGTTTAGGAAATAGTTACACCTGATTTGATTGAGGAAGAGCCAGTTAAGGAGAATGTGTGGGGAGATTGAAGAGAGATTCAGAAATCACACAGGAAGAATAGGAAAAAAATGGATTCTTTCTCCTATTCCTCTCCTAGTATACATGCGAGTAAGGGAGATGGGGAGGATTCTCCTTGAAGGGGAATCAATTTGCTCATGTGGTGAGAAGAAGGATGGCCTATTCACCATGTTTTGGGAAAGAGAAGTCAGGGAGTAAATAAGAAATATATGCCAATAGAAGATGGAGGGGGGAGATGCAAGGAGCACACGGGAAAATAAAAGGGGATATCACAGTGTAGGCAACTGAATTATTAGATCTTTTGGGAATGTGAAATCCTATAGAATAAGAGGGCTTATTTTTGAATGGTAGGAGGAGGCGAGAAGAATAAGGCAAGGCATATGGTGGATGTCTATAGCTTCTGGAAAAAGATCCAGCTCTTGGGTTCATTGTTTCCTTATTCTTGAATCTTGATTAGTAGTTTAGAGGTATGTAACTTTGTTGTTTAATACTAATGTGTCTTCATGGTGCTTAGTTTTACATTCAATTAGAATTATACTCAAACCTGTCAGAAATTTTGACAACCCAATAAGAATTTGAGATTAGATCCATGATTTATTCTTATATTTAACTGTAATAAACATCCAATTCAGAGCTCACGTTTGTAAAAATTTTCTGAAATCAAGTGGCAAGTCATCATGACTATACCTAACAATGTAAGTCCACTGTACTATACACACAATAAAGGAGAAAAAATATCTTTCTTCACAAACAAAAAATTAGAATCAAATTTTGAGTTCATATTGATACAAATATTAGATGTATTTTAGTACCTGATCTGAAAGACTAGTTTTTTTCATTTTGATTGGAGTTGTTTTATTAATTTAGGTTTATATGCCCAATGTGTGTTTTAAAATAGTCGAGCTCTTATTATTTTTATTTTTTCCACATGTTCAATGGCAAACACATTTCTGCCACACTTTTTTCTTTTATTGCTATCTCAAGTCTGGCATTTATGATAATTTGATCAGATGGCTCCATCTAAGTTTGCCCAATTAATTGGTGTGTTCTGTATGCTCTACACAATGAATACTCTTTCTATCCCCACTTTCATGGCCTAGTCAGTAGGGGTGAACTTTATCTTTTATGAATTCACAAGATGCAATACAAGTGACATTCTCTATCTAAATGACACCAGGATATCTGAGCATAAAATCCATCTTACAAACAATACAAATGCTCATTATAAATTGACTAAGAAAATAATGGGCAGGGTTATTTACAACCAGACCGTTCAACTATCTTCTCTTGAAATTTTCACCATTGACATCAAGTTTTTTGTTAAATATTATAGCCCTGATGATCAAGGAGATGGAATTGTTTTCTTCATGACATCTAAAGAAAAGGGCGAAAAACACTCAATCAGCTTACAAATGCAGTGGTCTTCTCAGAAATAAACTTGAGCTGTCACCCAAGACAATTAGTGTTGAATTTTATTGTAACAATTACTTTTTTTTTGTTAACCTATGCTGCTGGCTATCTTCCTTATGAGGATTTCAATCAAACCGATTTAGATCAACTGGTAAGAAATATTAGTACTATGTAGAATGCAAGAATAGATTACAATGATATAGAAAAGTATCTACAAATATTCCTCTCTAATAACTCTCTATCACAAGGACATCCCATTGTTACATCTAAGTTTGATCTCCCCGAATATCTCCCAGATAATCTTGTAGTAGGGACTTTCTCTATGGCTGAAAATTCTAGTCAGGCCTACACAATCCTTTCATGGAGCTTCAATAGCAAGACCAAAACTAGGAATTCTTCCATGACCAAAATCTAGAAGTCTTCTAGGAAAATAAATAATTAGTCAAAGCAACAAAATAGATTTTGTATTCATCATAAGAAACAAAAAAAGCACTTCTTTGTAATAATGGAGTCTATCTTATTTATGATCTCCAACAACCATTCTTAGATGGGTTTTTTTTTGTTTTACTAATTTAGTGTTGACTTAAAAGTTTATATAGGAGGAGCATTGATCCTTTCGAGTTAATAGGATACTCCAACTATGAATTGTGTGTACTCATGATTAAGAAAATTGTAGAAATGTTTTCTTTGTATTTAAGTAATCACTGTTGTTATGCTACAAAGGATGACTTGTTAGTAACTTTGATTGTAATCTTTATCATGTGAAGTAAAACATTGACAATTAGAGTAGAGAGGTATACTAGAATGTGTAGTATGATTATTAAGACACTACAAAGATTTTTATATTATTAGCATGAAGAAAAGTTTGACTTTAGTGTGTGATAATTGCAAAGAAGGTTACGATTGTTCCAATTAAGCTAAGTGCAAAGACAACACATTTTACTGAATTCTTCTAAAATAGGTAAATATAGTATGAATGTAAGAAATGTTTTAAAGGGTGGTCCCACAATAGTGTGTCCCACTTTTTGGCCAACTTTGACACAAAGATCAACATTTTGAGAACCAACTTCACTTTCGAACACTTGTTGCCGCAAAACTATTAGGAATTTGAAGATGATGTAAAATAGAGTCTTTTAGAATTTTATTTCTAGTTTCTAAAAAAAATTTTAAAAAAAAATTTAAATTCATTTAAATTCATTTTTCCTTCTCCTTCGAAAAGTGGTTTGCGTGAAAAAACTATGTTTTTAAGGAATTACTGTCCATTTTTTTAAAATATGATAACGATATAATTCTTTCGAGATTATATTTGTCACTTCAATATCTAAAGGATGTAATTAGTTTCATTCATTTTGGGTCAATATTTCATAGTTTATTAATTTCTGAAGTGACAATAACTATAATTTAGTCACAAGGTCACTTGGATCGCTCTAACTTGATCGGTGTATATCAAAATTGATTTTTTCTTTTTTTTTAATAGAAAGGTAACACAAATACTCTTTTCCTACATATTTTTCATAATTTTTTATTTTGTAATTTACTATTTTTCCCAAAGTCTTGAAGAGACAGGTTTTTGAATGACCAAACAACCTATGTTTAGTTAAAGTAATGTTTAAAAGTGATAATGAACTTAATATGTATTAAAATTATATTCATTAGAAAGCTTATTCTGAGTAGCATCATTTAACATCGTATGTTTGAAAAAACTATCTTGTTTGGTCCTTGTCCTAGGCCTTGAAAGGCCATTTTTTTGTAGTTTACTTTTTTTCTGAGGGGCTTCGTGTGAAGGGTCTTCACTTGAAGACCCTCATGTGAAAAGTTTGGGGGAGAAATACCCTGCCAGAATTTTTTCCAACCTACTTTGAGTGAACTAGGTAGGCTAGTTATGAATTTGTTTTGTAAAAAAATTTAGAATGTTATAAAACTAAAACATTTTCTTTCTATTTTCCACTGAATTGCAATAAATTAATTTGATGTACTTTTTCTATTATTGATCAATTCTTACAAAGGCATATTTTGGAGGAGGATTTCTATTTCTTTTTTTTCAAAGGCATAATTTTGGAGAGGAGAAATATTAGATCAAAGTATTTTTTGAAGAAGAGAATTTTTATTGGCGATCTTGTGGAATACATTTTTTGGAGAGAAGAAATGGGGAACATGAAGGGAAGACAATGTAAATCTAAGAAAAAGGTCACCTGATACTAAACAAAGAAATCATGAAGTTGCATTGACATATTATCATAAAACTAAAGAAGGTGAAGGACAAGCTGAAGTAGGAGGGTCAAGTCAAGTCGAAGAATTGCACATTGAAGAAGGGTCAGGATCACTCCCTACGAAAGCTCAAGCAATTGATGTTGGAGAAGGGTCAAGATCACATGCTCCTACTGGTATGGATGAACTTTTAAATTTAGCTCAAACTATAAAGATAAATATTAATTATAGAAACTTATATCATTTACTTACAATGGATGTGGAGAATTTGAGATCACTTGCTAATGTTCAACCCTTAAGTCTTGCTAAGAAGATATCAATAAATTATATGATAGCAAGAGAAATATTGGCTAAATTTGATAATTTTGAAACACTTGAACAAGCCCAATTGCTTTCAGTTATACTTATAAATAAAAAGTTAGAAGGGGAATTAAAATTATTAGGTCTAGACACAACATCGAAGAAGAGAAAAGTTGGTGACATGCAAACTGATGTGATTGAAAATCTTAGGAAAGGTTTGAACCAGGTAGGGAAGTGATCTCGAACTAAAGATAAGATCATTATAAAAAAAGTTATATTGACATCCATTGTAGGTAACACTATGCTCCAAAAAAGATAGGCATCTTCAGTTTCATCTTAGATTGGTTTTAGTAGGAAAATAATATCACAATGTGTTAATAGGAGAATACTTTTGGATGATAGCACCTTGGAAGGCAATTGGGAAATCATATGTAGAGCTCCTCATTCTGATAGGATTGATGGAGGAATCAAGAATTTGGTCACATTATTTTGGAATGATAATACATGTCCTTCATCAAATAGTAGAGATGTTATCACACATAGAATTTCAACTAATCAATATGAATATCATACGAAACATTGGTTGGACACAACACAACATGAAATGTATGTGTCATTTTGTATTTCAAATCCTAATATAAAGATTGGGAAAACATTGATTGATTAAAGATTGAAACCATATTATATCAGGACAAATAATGTGTTTGAAACTTGTTGTTGTTATCATATTGAATTTGATCTCCACTATTAGGTTTTTTGAAAGTTTTTAGAAGACACTTATGGTTTTGAAAATGCCCCTCCTACTAGATGAAGTGAGTTCATCTCATCCATTTTATGTGACAAAAGAGATGATGTAGCTGGAAAAATAAATTGCATAAAAGGAATATGTCAAACATGTGCTGATTTGTCTCTTTTTCCTTTGAAAAATGAAAATATTGATGTACTAAAGATGGTAAATTGCAAGAGTTACAAATATGTGAAGAATGAAACAAAATTTGGGAAAGAATCCAAAAGGTTAGAATATGTTGAAGAGGAGATAAATGTTAGAGTATTTATGGACAAATTTGAAAAATTGATTCAACCCTACATTCATAATGTTTTTTTTGCAAAGTGGCAAGCACAACAATTCCAAACACTAAGAGACAATTTCCCACTTGGAACTACTGTATTAGTTGTTGATTTTGCAAAAAATTATTCCTTTGTTCATCAAAAGGAAATTCAATCGGAATACTATTTTTCAGAGAAATTACTATTATGGTACATGTTTTATTGACATGCACAATTAGATTTGGATAGTTTGGAGCACATTTGAAGCATGAGTCATCAAGAAGGAATATCATTTTTATATAAGTGATGATAGAGAGCATGAGATTCATTATGTAGAACACTACTTCAAGATGTTTTTTGCAAATTTGAAAGAAAGAGGTATAAATTGATAAACATTATGTTTGGTCAGATGGATGGGCTGCACAATTCAAATCATCAAGACCATTTTATGCACTATGTATATATCATTGTAATGAAAACATACCACATGTCTGGAGTTTCTTTGAGAGTGGATATGGAAAAGGTGAACATGATGGTGTTGGAGTTTGCATCAAGCATGCTCTATGAAAGTATCAAATGAATTATAAGGGAGTTCATATAAAAAATGCACATGATGTTGTTGAATGGTGCAAGACACATTTCACAGCAATTGAGAATGACACATCATCAAGATTGACTCAAGTGGTGCCACATAGAAAATTTTGGGACATAAAAAGTATGCACACATTTTTAAATTATTCAAGTGTTTGAATTTTTTATGTATTCTTTATTCAAATTATATTTATTGAATATATTATATATGAATTTTTCAGGTGTGGATAGAAAAATTATGCATGGTTGCAATAGAATATAAAATACACGGCCTTTCATTCAGTTATGAGTACAAATTGTCACAATTGGACATTGAACACTAGGGACTACTCATAATTTTGTTGTTACTGCATTACTGATAATTATGAGGAATGCATCAATCAAGATCGTGGATATGTAGGTGCATAGAATCTAGTGCCACTAGTTATTACTGATACATTTGATAGAGATGAAGATGAAAACTTTGATGATGTCCCTTTTATCTCTACTGGTTATGATCATATCTCGGGATTGGTCAAAATTGGTAAGTATATATATTTCACATCATATGGTCCATTGAGCTACATGTATAGATAGATAGATAGATCTAGAGATTGAAATAAGTAAATTTTAAGATCTCACATGTATATATAAATTTACTGTGCAGGAGATGTCTTTTTATTGATTGTTGAGCGTGGAAATGTAAAATGAGTTGGTTATTATTTACTGCATTGTACTGCAAAGATGATTAAGTTAATATATTAAAACCATTGAACCATCAAATAGGTCCATCATATATCAACAAATTATAGTGGATATCATATGTTTAAATATATAAACAAAGTATAGGTAATTTAATCTAGAGATATCAAGTACATCCTAACACATGAAATAGGTATACATATTATAATTTTTAGACCAACTCAAGTGGTTAAGACCTTTCATGGAGAACATGTAATATTCTCTCATGATCCTCACTATCTAGTCTCCACTTACGACATCCACATTGAGATTTGACTGTATGGAGACAAATGGAGGTGGCAACTACTAGGTGACTATATTGAAACATCTTATTGTCTGGTTGGTAATCAAAAAAGGGAATACCATGTTGAATTACTTTGATTTTTTTGAAATATATTCCCTCTAAAATAACTCAACCTGCAGGTCACAAATTTTAACAATATAAATTTAAACAAACTAAATTTTAAATTTGTTAAAAGGTTGAAATTTAAAATTTACAAATTGAGTTCATTATATTGATGTAAAGAATGTGCAAACCTATGGGGAATAAAATTCCATCACTTTCTTCAGGTTCAAGAACTTTTTTTTTTATGATATTAATTTTACATCCATCTAATAAAATTGAATCAAATGAAGCCATCTAATCAAATGAAACCATTTAATCAACAGAAACCATCTAATCAAATCATATCATCTAATCAAATGAAACCATCTAATCAAATCATATAATCTAATCAAATGAAACCATCTAATCTAATCAAATGAACCCATCTAATCAAATCATATCATCTAATAAAATCATATTATAACCATCTAATCAAATCATAAAACTATCTAGTCAAATCATATCATCTAATCAAATGAAACCATCATAAATCTATATAATGTCAAATCATAAATCATCTATGTCTAGAGGTCTGGATAATTGTATCATCTTAAAATGGAAGCACTTCCATCTTGATAGGTTTAGCACCCACTTTTAGTACATTTATCATGATAAACTTAGATTTATGATGCATTCTGCACTTATCTTCTTCATTCTAGGTGAAATTAGGGTTAGGATCCCAAGGATTCTCCTTAATTCCCCTTTTTCCATGGTTCTATTTTCTAGGTAGGACTTAGAAATAGGTCCTCTTGTCCTTCATCATAATCATCATAGGATTTTATGCCTATCCCTGACATTCTATCCTTTTCTGATATCATTTTTAGGTCTTCGGACATCCCCAGGACCTCCTATCCTGATTCTGACTGGATCTAGGCCTAGGGTCAAATTCGAGGTTGATCCTGAGTAGGTCAGGACCAAGCTCAAACCTGACTAGGTCAAGATCAAGCTCAAACCTAACCAGGTTAGTCCTAACCTTGATTCTGACCCCCTTCAAAATTTGTGCCCCTCTTTCAAAATTTGGTCCCGATGGGCCCTGAAATCAATGTTGAGCCCTCAAATTCGAGTTTGAAAAGGTTTTAATTCAAAATTCATTTTCCATCCTTAGTTGGTTATTGAGATTGGACCTTAATTCAAGGTGAAATTTGAATTATGTGTCCTCACATTGCTTTAGGAGTGTCACCTTGAAACCTCTATATAAAGACTCTCATTTTGCATTCATTTTCACCGCAACAAGACCAAGTACAATCAAGCATTCTCATGATCAAGTTCTCTCAAGGAGTCAATTTCATGAGCAAGAAGATTTCAAGAAAACAAGGAATGGTGAAGATGCAAGATAGCAAGAGCATGATATAGATGATCAAGTCATTGTTGACGTCAAGCATCTTTGTGAACACATATTTGGAGCAAGAGAGATCCTTTCTTCCTTGATCCACCATTATCAACTTTCAAGCATTCAATCATGGAGTAACAATTATGGATTGTGAGTTTGGTAGAAGTACTTTATCCTTGGGGGCTTGGAATGCTTTTCTATCTCATTCAAATCTATGCATTGTGGTTTCATACATATTCATGCTAGGGTTTTGATCTAGAGGATTAGATCTTGGCAATACACTTTCAATACATACACACACACACATTCTATTTCAATCGGCTATTCGTGGAGGTGGAGATCACCAAAATGGGGGTTTGACTAAGGCAAAATCCTATATAGCCACCCCAAAAACCCCCTTTTTCAGATATCTATAGTCATTGTTTTGGGAATCAGAGGACATATTTGAGTACCCTTTTCACCAAACTTTTGGAATCTGTGAAAAAAATCAGAATTAGGCTTCAAAAAATGTAGCCTTTGACCTTTTATGAGGGTCAAAGTCAACCTGTTACCGGAAAGATGAAAATTTTCTGGGTTTTCTTTGTCTCAGCTTTTTGATCACAGATCTAGTGGCAGAATCTTCCGAAACCTTACACAGACTTCAAAAAATTGGTATTTCTAAATTAGTTTCATGATGAGGTATGTATCTTGACCTAGTTAATTTTCAAGTATTTTAGATTTACTTATGTCATTTCAACTTCAAATCTATTTCAAATGAAAAGGTGTTGAATGTTAGGTACACTACTATGCTTCCATTTTTCACCTATTCATTTTGGTGAACCCGTTTACAACAACTCTTTCTTTTATGGTGTTAGATTTAAATCTTGCATAAGATTAGATTTCTTTCTTGCATTTATATTTTAAAAATACAAAAAAAATTGCAAAATTCCTTTAAAAATACAAAAATATTTACATTTTCATGCTTTTAGTGCTTTCTTTGTATTCAACATGTATGATTTGTGTTTTGAGTACTTTGATGATGCTTTTATTGTACAAGAGAATAGATTCCCTAATGAGGTACATGGTAGTGAGGATGAAAATGGTTTGAATATGATCTCCATGGATCCTATTCCTATTTCACTCTCCTACAAAACCTCTCCAATTGACCTTTACCATAGGGTGTGTGCATGGTTACCTTCATGTCCCACTATTTGCAACATCGATAAACCTAAAATGATATATCCTATGCCTTTGATGATGATAAAAGGATGTCCTCATATAATAATTAAGGGTAAACCTATAGATCCTTTGGATTTCTTTGATAACACCGATTCCATTTCACATGCTTATCGCACATGAAATAACCCTTAGCCTACTGTTCCAGTTTCTTTACCTCCTTCTCAACCTACGCTTCCTCAAGCACCTAGATATCCATCTACCTTTAAGGAGTATAACTTATTTGACCAATTACGTGCTACTTCTACTAAGATATCTTTATGGGAATTACTTCAGACCTCCCCAACATATCATGAGGCATTGCAAAAAGCTCTATCTACTCATCCTGCCTCACCTCCTAATCAGGAGAATATTCATTCTATTTTAGATTGTATGCCTACTATGCCTTCTGTACCTCCTATTGTGTTTTTTGATAATGATTTACCCTTCTTAGAGGTGCAAAATCAATATGATGCTCTTATGGTGGCTATCTCTATTAATCAGAGTATCATTTAAAGAACCCTAATTGATAATGGATCTGGGCTTAATGTTTGTAGCATGGATATGCTCAAGGCAATTAAGGCTGATCTATCTACTATTCAACCTAATAATATTCCTATATGTGGATTTGACAATATTGCAAAAAGAACTTTGGGCATTATTACCTTACCTATTAAAGTTGGTCCAGTTATTCTAAATACTCCTATTCATGTAATGCCTGGACCTCTCACTTATAATCTTCTTTTAGGAAGACCATGGTTGCATACTATGCATGCAGTCCCTTCTACTCTTCATTGCAAGGTTAGGTTCATCTATAACAATCTAATGTATACATTACATGTGGATGATGCCCCGAACCCTTGCTTAAATGTAGAATATGCTAAAATCTCTGAACCCCTTCAACCTAGTAAAGAGATTGAAAAATAATCAGAGATACAACAATCTGAGATAAAACAACCTGAGATTCAACAACAAGAAGCTCCATCATCTTCTTCTTTGATTGAGGATGATTGGGGGACATTGGATTTTAATCTTACATTTATTGGAGAATACAAGGTCTCTGATTTGGAATTCATGAAGCAACAGAATGAATTTGAGAAAAAAGTTTTTATTTCTTCTGCGTTGTTTGAAGAATTAAAAAGTAATTTTGTTGCCACTTCGATTAATGAAATGCTTGACACTATAAAGCCTGATTGTTATGACATTGTGACATATGCCGCTCCTTCATCTCCTTCTGACATGACTGATTGATATGGTCCTAGTTATCATTTGCTTAAGAAATCAGGATTTAGTGGAAAAGGATGTGGTAAATATGAACAAGGTATATAGATACCTTTGGATAATGAAGTTTATGATCATACATATGGATTAGGATTCAATCCTTATAGAAAACCATCAGCTTTTCCTCTTAACGTTAATCATATTTGTAGTGGACAGTTTAAGTTGGTTAACCCATTGCTTATTAATCTTAATCAACAATCCTCTTTGGATATCTTTCATAAAGATGAAGCCTTAATGGAATTTTTAGGGATTTATAAGGACTTACCTAAGTTTCATCAAAAATGAGGAAAGCCTTATTATTTAAACACTGATCCTTATTTTTGAGAACATGAAGAACATGATACCCTTCCTTTACCAATGGATTCTCTAATAAGAAGTGATTTTTTAATCACTGAAACTATTGATATTCAAGTGGATGAAAATGATTCTGAAAGGATGATAAAAATTGGGAAATGTTTGAATTAGGATGAATGTGATCAGTTAGTTTCCCTTTTGCTTGGATTTAAGGATATCTTTGCTTGGACATATTCCAATATGTCGAGTATAGATTCTAAGATTGTTACTCATAACATTGTTTTAAAACCGAATATGAAACCTGTGAAACAAAAAATTTGAAAGATGAATCCATGAATTGCTTTATTAGTCAAAGGTGAAATTGAAAAATTATTGGATTATAGATTTATCCATTCTATAGATTATTCAGATTGGATTTCAAACATTGTGTCTATATCAAAAGGAGAAAATAAGATAAGGATGTTCACTGATTTTAGAGATTTAAATAAGGCATCCTTGAAAGATGATTTCCCACTACCTAATATTGATATGATTGTGGATTCAACAATAGGCCATGCCTTGTTATCTTTTATGGATGGTTTTTCGGGATATACTCAAATTTTTATCCCTCCTGAAGATCAATTTAAAACTGTGTTTATAACACCTTGGGGAACCTTTTGTTGGGTTATGATGCCCTTTGGATTAAAAAATGCAAAAGCAACTTATCAACGGGCTATGACTCTAATTTTTCATGATTACATTCATAAGATTCTTGAAGACTATGTGGATGATATCTTGGCAAAATCTATAAAAAGATAAGATCACGTTACTATTTTATGATAGATATTTGAAAGGATTAGAAGTTATAGTATGAGATTGAATCCTAAGAAATGTGTCTTTGGAGTTGATTCTAAAAAATTATTAGGATTTATAATCTCTAAGCGAGGCATCGAAGTAGATACTAAAAATATTGAAGCTATTGTTAATATGCCTCCTAAGAATATTTCCTAGTTATGAAGTTTACAAGGAAAAATACAATCTATTCATCACTTTATTTCTAATTTAGCAGACCGAACTATCCCTTTTACTTCCTTTCTTAGAAACAATACTACTTCTCTTGGAATGATGAGTGTAAACAAACTTTTGAGCAATTTAAGGAGTATCTTGTGAATCCTCCTATCTTGCAGCCTGCTAATTTTGATAAACCATTTCAATTATACACTTCAGTGACTCCATGAGCCATGAGTGCGTTGTTAGCTCAAATTGATGATAATGGTAAAGAAAGACCTATGTATTACATTAGTCGGACTTTACTAGATTATGAAACACAATATACAAATTTAGAAAGACTATCTAGCTATAGTTTATGCATGTCAGAAACTCAAGCATTATCTGATAAATGTTGAAGTTAATGTGATTGTCAAATTTGATCCTTTGAAACATCTTTTCTCACAAACTGATCTCTTTGGCCAGTTAGCAAAATGGGTGATGTTGCTTACCAATTCTCATCTTAATTTTATTTCTCAGAATTCTATTAAGGGACAAGCATTGACAGATTATCTAGTCGAAGTTCCTTGTCCTCACTCTTATGAAGGTTCTACTTCCATAGAATTTCTTGATGATAATATCCTAGCTATTCAACAGGATGATATTTGGGAATTATATTTTGATGGGTCTAAGTGTAAGATAGGTTCTGGTGTGGGTATCATCTTGATTCCTCCTACAAAAAATCCCATCCCTTTATCATATAAACTAACCTTTCCTTGTACTAATAACATTGTGGAGTATGAAGCCCTTATAGCTAGACTACGAGCAGCTTCATCCCTCAATATCAAACACTTACACATATATGGAGATTCACAACTGATAGTTGAATAAATTAAAGGAAGATATCAGACTAAAAATGCTAAAATGACACAGTATAGAGATTTATCTCTTGATGTGCTTTCACAATTCTCCTCTTATATGATTCAGACTTTACCTAGGAAGGATAATTGACATGCAGACGCTATGGCAAGTGCAGCTTCCTTGATTTGTCTTGAGAACAATGCTGAAAACTTTCAATTTACTATACAAACTCTTAAATGCCCTACAATTTCTAACAAGATTACCTCTAACTGTTTCAATTTGCATTTGGATGAATGGTATTCACATATTTTTCATTTTTTGAAAGATGGTACCTTTCATGAATCAGCAACAAGGAACACACGTAATCGTATTAGGAAACTTGCAGCACTTTATGTAATTTTAGGAGATACGCTTTACAAATTCTCTTATGAAGGATTATTATTACGATGTCTCAATATAACTAAAATTCCTATAGCTTTAGCAGAAGCTCATTTTGGTTCTTGTGAGGGACATTTTGATGGAAAATCCCTGGTCAATAAATTGCTTCGAATGGGATATTATTGGAAAATAATGGAACAAGATTCTTTCATGTTTGTTAAGAAATGTCCTCAATGTCAACAACACAGTAATTTGATTCATGCTTCCACTCAGGAGCTTCGTAATCAATTTTTTCCATGGCCTTTTAGTGTTTGGGGTTTTGACCTTAATGGAAAAATCTCACCGGCTTCTTCTCAAGGACATACTTACATTCTCACTGCTACGGATTATTTCATGAAGTGGGTTGAAGTTGTTCCTCTTCATTCAACAATGATGGATGTTATTTGCAATTTCATCCTTAATAATATTATAGCAAGATTTGGTATTCCTTTGATGATTATTTTGGATAATAGAACCTCCTTTAAAAATAAAGACATCATGAAATTCTTGGAAAAATATAGGATTCAACAAAGATTTTCAACTCCTTACTATCCTCAATCTAATGGACAAGCTAAAGCATCAAATAAAATTATTGAACAATTTTTGCAAAAGACAGTTAGTAAGCATGAGAAAGATTGGCATACTCAACTGACTTATGCTTTATGGGCCTATAGGACTAGTGTTTGTACTGCCATGGTTACTTCCCCTTATAATCTTGTCTATGGTACTGATGTTATTATGCCTTTGGAACTAGAAATACTTTCTTTATGTGTTTTTTTTCATGGGATAATTGATAAATATACTTTTCATGAACAATGCTTACAAGAATTAGAAATGTTGGATGAACAATGAATCCATG
Organism: Chamaecyparis obtusa; assembly: GCA_027943335.1. Taxonomy (NCBI): domain Eukaryota; kingdom Viridiplantae; phylum Streptophyta; class Pinopsida; order Cupressales; family Cupressaceae; genus Chamaecyparis; species Chamaecyparis obtusa. The sequence goes on from BSBK01013325.1 coordinate 47,020, forward strand.
CATTAGAACATATAAAATCTTATCATAAATCTCTTCAAAAACAATACAATCATAAGGTAATTGAATGAAAATTTGTGGTTGGTGATTTAGTCCTTTATGAAAACCAACGAAATATGAATTCTTTACTAGGAGAAAAAGGAAAATTTAGCCCTAATTGGCTTGGACCTTTTGTTGTTATTGAAGACTTTGGTTCAGGTGCTTATAAACTTGCTGATATGGATGTTGTTTCTTTTAAGGAACCCATTAATATTATGCATCTTAAATGTTATTATCCTTAATTTCACTTGTTTCATGTGCATTTATATATTCCTTATAAAGATATATTTTATAGGTTATTGAATATGTTTATGAACTTTCTATCTTTCTTTCTTTCTATTAAGTTTTATATTGATGAAAGTATAGTAATCAAACATAGAACTAATCAGTAGAGAAAGTTTTTCATTCATCAAAAAATAAATAGTTTTTAAAGTTTTTGATACATAAGTGGCCAATGGCCCTATCTATCACTGCATCTATCACTATGTCACTCTGATGGCCGATGACTCCCAGATCTCTCTACTCTATGATGGGAAGATGAATATTTGTGTGTCCATGTATGGCTCCTAGATATGCTCATACCCTATACACATCCTCAGAGACTCTGTACCTCTACCATCAGCTTCTCCTCTCTTTCTTTACACATTCTCAGCTCTCACTAGATACACAAAGATATCGGCATGCATGTCAGGATATCTGTGACTGATGGAAGACTCTCTCTTGTCAACTAGTAGTCAGTAGGATATAATGGTATCCTTGAGAATCTCAGATAAAAAACTCCTCCACTTTGCTATGATAGTTGTAGAAAGAAAAACTTGTATTAGTCTAGTATCCTATCTATCTTAAATCAAATCACATATTCAATCAAAATTTCATGGTTCATACCTGGGTCTCCCTCCTAGATGTCACTAAAAGGTCTAGATGGTGGGGGCATGGAGTGACTACTATCTCCATGCTCACTATATCTAGGTCTCAGTGGTGGTGTCTTTGTGTGGGGCCATGGGGGCCATCATGATCTCAGTGGTGATGTGTGAGTAATAGGTATATCTACTCCTGTATCACTGGCTGGGGGCATGTCCTCAGCTCTCTCCTCTACTCTATCTACTCTTTTCTCCTCCATGGGATCTCCCCTAGAGATGTGCTCCTCCTCATCTCTGATATCCTCATCCTCCTCTGTGGCTCCACTATCTCGGTGTGTCCCCTTTTTAAAGCCTAGATCACCTATGGGATAATCCTTAGGGAAGATAGCATGGATCCCCTCTAAACTTCAATACCTCAGGTAATCTCAACTCACGCCTGGATAGGCTACATCTAATGGTACCTCTATATCCTCTATCTCCTCTGCATTGCTATCCTCTATGTCTACTATTGATGGTCAGTGTATGGCATCGGGTCTCTGGTAGTATCTCATCGGATGTACATAGTGAGGTACTGCTTGAGGGACTCCTTGTAATAGGCCAAACTGCCTCATCACCTGATCATAATAGTAGGGCATCACTATATGACTCTGATGACCCTCTAGTAGCTTATGCTATTGGGAATGTCTCATCTAGAATTGTGTATCAGGCCACTCTATCATCTGACAGTAGGGTCTCCATATCACATTGGTGCTGGAAATGTGGTCTAGATGTACTCTCCAATAGAGCATATCCCCAAACTGCTAGACATCTCTCAAAGGATATGTGAAGGCTCTCATTGTGCTCGCATCTACCACCATAGGAACTCCCTATGGATGTGTACATGTGAAATGCTCAAATATCAAAATTTGTAGAAGCATACATGTCGATAGACTCTCCTGCTAATACCTCACTAACTGACTCGGCTCATGGTATAGTTCAGCTAGCATGCTATGACCCCATGAGAACATGGTCCTATCTCTCTCCATCCTCTATATGAGATGTGTCAGAGGTGAACAAAATATGGTACCCTTTGAGTTGGGTAACACAACCAAGGCTACTATACATAGCATCACCCTTTGTACTAAAGGTATAGAGCCTGACGGTATGAAAGATAGTAGGATCTGATTTGACTAGGTCCACATATGTGGAAGCACTCATATAAAATACTTTGTGTCTGCACGGATCTCCTCACAACCATGTTGTACCCTAGGTCTGACAGTCTCCCCTCAGACAGGAAGCCGCATGATCCTGTAGACATCCTCTAAAGTCACTGTAATCTCACTAGAAGGAAGATGGAGGGAGCATGTATCTTCATCCCACCTCTCTATCAGAGCTGACAACATGGCTCAATGTAGTTTGATTTGTGGAAGGACTGATACCTAGTATAGTCCCATATCCCTCAGTAACTACATCCCTTCATCATCCAACTCAGATAGTCTCTCCTTGATCTTGACTAGAAATTCCCCAAAGGGATGCTCTCGGAAGTAGACTAAATCCTCCAAGCACAAACAAACATCATATCAGACATCTATATCATCAAATCTTCAAATCTAACTGAACTAGGTCAAATTCAACCTCAACCAAGTCAATGTTGACCTTACTAGGTCAATGTTAACTTTACTAGGTTAGGGTTGACCTTTTTGGGTCAAGGTCGACCTCATCTCAAAAATTGGCAAAAACCCTTTGGTCAATGTCGACTTTCTTGGGTCAAAGTCAACATAGATGGGTCAATGTCGACCTAAATGGGTCAGGGTCAACCTAAAAGGGGTAAAGTTGACCTTTCCTATAAAAAAAAAGGAATTTAAAAAGTACAAAGATGAATAACAATAAACTCACCTCAGGTAGTGACCGTCTGGTAGTCAGGCTGTGTCTCAGAATCTCTAGGCATGTTGCTTGAAGTTCCTCTCTTCTCAACATCTTGCTTCCTTGTTCGAATCTAAAAATGGTAAGAATGAGTAAGTATTTCTCTCTTTTCATTATTTATAAGTTCAAATTAGGGTTTCCTTAGGGTAAACTCAAATTTTCCTTCTTATGCATTTAGATAGACATACACTCTTTTCATCATAACTTGAGTTTAGTAACCCCATTTTTAGCGCCATCAGTGGTGTTGGAATCATGATTCAGATATATAACTCCTTGAACTAGTTTAGGAAGGTTATGAATCTTTCTAATTGGTTTAGGAAAGGACTTTTCAACACTTTGCATATCCAATATATAGAATTTTTCTTATCACCTTGTTTCACCCTTCCGAAGTAGAAAGCTGAAATAGGGGGGCATAAGGGGCTCTATACACTTCTTAAATTATCATATAGTAATCTTTAAGGGATTTATAGATTTTCATTAACCTTGTGTGTTGCAGGTTCTAACAGTTTTCTGCAGGATCTTTACATTGAGTACTTGGCTATATCCTTTTTATTTACTATGATGTTTTCTTACTTTAGCTTGCATATTCATGTAGTGTCATATCTAAGCTAAAGTGGGGGCTAAATGTGTCATCTTAAAATGAAATAACTTCCATCTTGATAGGTCTAGCACCCTCTTTTAGTACATTTATCATGATAAACTTGCATTTAGGATGCATTATGTACTTATCTTCTTCATTCTAGGTGAAATTAGGGTTAGGATCCCAAGAATTCTCCTTAATTCCCCTTTTTCCATGGTTCTATTTTCTAGGTAGGACTTAGAAATAGGTCCTCCTAGCCTTCATAATAATCATCATAGTATTTTATGCCTATCCCTGGCATTCTATCCTTTTCTGATATCATTTCTAGGTTTCTGAGCATCCCTAGGACCTCCTATCCTGATTCTGATTGGATCTAAGCCCAGGGTCAAATTCAAGGTCAATCCTAACTAGGTTAGGATTGAGCTAAAACCTTACCAAGTTAGTCCCAACCTTGATTTTGACCCCCTTTAGAATTTGTGCCCCTCTTTCAAAATTTGGTCCTGACGGGCCCCGAAATCAATGTCGGGCCCTCAGATCTGAGTGTGAGAAGGTTTTAATTAGAAATTCATTTTCCCTCCTTATTTGGTTATTGATATTGGACCTTAATTCAAGGTGAAATTTGAATTATGGGTCCTCACATTGCTCTAGGAGCCTCACCTTGAAACCTCTATATAAAGACTCTCATTTTGCATTCATTTTCACCACAACAAGACCAAGTACAATCAAGCATTCTCATGATCAAGTGCTCTCAAGGAGTCAATTTCATGAGCAAGAAGATTTCTAGCAAACAAGGAATGGTAAAGATGCAAGATAGCAAGAGGATGATATAGACGATCAAGCCATTGTTGACATCAAGCATCTTTGTGAACACATATTTAGAGCAAGAGAGATCCTTTCTTCCTTGATCCACCATTATCAACTTTCAAGCATGCAATCATGGAGTAAAAATTATGGATTGTGAGTTTGGTAGAAGTACTTTAGCCTTGGGGGCTCGATATGCTTTTCTATCTCATTCAAATCTATGTATTGTGGTTTCATACATATTCATGCTAGGGTTTTGATCTAGAGGATTAGATCTTGGCAATACACTTTCAATACATACACACACATTCTATTTCAATAAACTATTCATGGAGGTGGAGATCACCAAAATTGGGGTTTGACTAAGGCAAAAGCCTATATAGCCACCCCAAAAACCCCCTTTTTCAGATATCTACAATTGTTGTTTTGAGAATCAGAGGACAGATTTGAGTACCCATTTCACCGAACTTCTAAGATCTATGAACAAAATTAGAATCGTGCTTCAAAATAAAAATGTAGCCTTTGACCTTTTATGAGGATCAAAGTCAACCTGCTATCGGAAAGATGAAACTTTTCTAGGTTTTCTCCATCTCAGCTTTTTGATCACAGATCTGGTGGCAGAATCTTCTGAAACCTTACACAGACTTCAGAAAATAGGTATTTCTAAATCAGTTTCATGATGAGGTATGTATCTTGACCTAGTTAATTTTCAAGTATTTCAGATTTACTTATGTCATTTCAACTTCAAATATATTTCAAATGAAAAGGTGTTGAATGTTAGGTACACTACTATGCTTCCATTTTTCACCTATTCAATAACATATAAATATATGTCATGAATCATAAACTGAAAATACCAAACATATAATAATGACATATATAATGAGTCTCAAATAAAAGATTTGTACAACATGTCCTAGACTAGGGAGTCATCCAAGTAGCTAAGATTAGAGCGACCCTCTAACTGATGGCCATGAGCATCCTCTAGCTGTGAGGTAGCAACTGATCCCTATGAATATAAATGCAGGTATATAATAATAATGTAAAATAGTTAAAATATTATAAATGCATGTTTAAAATTACATCTTTTTAAAACTTACCTGACCACTAGTAGGTGTCACATATGTTGAAGCTCTCCTATGAAGATTCTCTGAGCCCACACTAGAGGTAATATGCTATGACCAAGTGTCATGAGCATCCTTTAGTTGTGAAGCACCAACTGACCCCTGCAAGTTTAGTACAAGAGTTGGTTATATACATGTGCATAGTATATATTATGTAAAGCACTTAAAATATATAAATACATGTTACAAGTGTACACATGCATGATTAAACTTACATATTTTTAAAACTTACCTGACCACTAGTAGGTTTCACATCTACTGAATCTCTCATATGAAGATGCTCTGAGCCCACACTAGAGGTAATGTGCTTTGCTAACTATGCTTGCAAAATATTATACATTGAAAAAAAATCAATACACACATCTACAATTAATTGTTCACTAAAACTCCTACAAAGAAGAAAATAAAACATTATATACCTAAATCTCAAGAGCAAGAGGATCATCAGCACGTTGCACCATCATATCATCAACAAAAACTGCATCACCCACACCACCTTCAGTCTTGAACCTCTCTAGTAATGAAGAGTGTAGGGATGTGTGTAGCTGAGAGGGGAGTGATGTAGAGCCTAAAGCACCAAGGTGCAATAGAAAATCCATAAATGATCCAACATCAGTGCCAATATCCACCTGACTCAACCTGCGTAACTGCTCATTAAATGTGTTTAGGCCCTCAGTTGTGATGTGTACATCTCCAATCCCTATACTTGGCTCTATAGCTGCTAACTGAGCTATGGGTGTAGAGCACTCTGTAGAGTGTTGTGAACTATGTTGTTCCTGACTAGATGGTGTGTCCTATGTTGGTGGAACTATAGGACCCCATGCAATTTCAATGACATCTCTGACTAATTGTACTGGAATCCTCTACATGTCTAAAATATAAAAATATGAATGCAAGAGATCATCCAAAAAGTAAAGCACCACATCTAAATGAGTATGATATCTAGAAAGCACTCTTATCTCTTCGGGTGGAGGAAGACCAACAACTCTATATGCCTCATCACTGACCCCTGCACCAGTACTAGATGAAGCCTTAGAAGATGATCTAGATTGACTTGGTCTAGTCAAACTATATTTTCCCACTGTATCCGAAGTGATGGAGGTGGCTGTAGAAGAAATCTCCCCTATCTTGTCCACTACTCCCCTCTGAGGATAAATGACCACTCTATCTGCAGTAGTAGCCATCACTAGTGCCACTACTAGAGTTCTCTACCCAAGTAGTTGTGAATGAGAACATACAACTTGATCAGCCCTATGATACTGATCACAATATGTAACTCTTATGTTCCCATGACTGTAATATCTAGGAAGATCTAAATAGTTGACCCTAAGTCCCAAACGGAACTCAGCGTGCAACTATTGTGCAAAATATAAATAAATTTGGTTGTTATTATGATAACAACCATGTGCTACAAGAAAATGAGGGTATATCATCATGCATGTGATCTGAGGAATCACACACCATGTAACTTGATACGTCCTCACCTTGTGCTTCCCCTCATAAAATGGGAAAACCTCTCATTTGATGATTTCCTTGGGGACACAATTGTGAACTATCTCCAAGGAAACATGACCTGAGACCTCGGCTCTCAACTCTCAAAAAATACTATCAACCACCTGAGGCATGAAGGAACAATGGGATATCAATCTAACAATCATCTCCTCCAAAATCTTCAATATAGTGAAACAAGTATCTCTGTATATGCCAACTAGGGGAGATATACAGATGGACTCTCTAAGTTAAGCCATCTCTGTCTCGGTAGTATGAAAAATAGTCACTAAATTAGGAGTGTGAGTGTATGTGGTTGAACATGGACCTCTAATCCAACTACACACACAACATATTCATTACTCATACAATCAAATTACAAAAATGAGTATGGATTACTCAATTCAAAATTCATGGTGAAGTGACTTGTTACCTCCTATGTAGATGGGGTGTTTAATTTACTCTCAGAATGAGAGCCCAACAACCATAAGACCAATATTACAATGGAGGATTTGAAATCTATGAAGATAATCAAAGTACAATTAATCTAAAATGAAGATGCAAAATTTAAGCTAAGAATGAAATTGAAGATTTAATCTAGGAGCTTGAAGATGAGAATTAATCTAAAAACATATAAGAAAACTAGTTAATATGGAAATGCTATTATGCTAAAATGAGAAATTACACTAATATGCAATAAAAAGCTTTGAATTTGATTGAGACAAAAAAATGCTATAGTTTTCATACTCTCAAAATTGCTATCCTTTGAATGAGGAAAAGAGGTTCATTTTATAGACAAGCCCGAGAGAGGAATGAAGAGGTTCTTGATTCGAAATGGGTACATTTGCAAATTGAATGAATTACCTAATTAAAAGAATGTTTATTGCCACATATGGGTGACCTTTTGAATATTTTGAATTATTAATTCAAATAAGAGTGTCCATTTAAATAATCAAGCAATTTATTAATTCCTTTTATGGGTATTTAGCTAAAGGGGGTAGATTTTAATTTAATTTAAAGCACTTAGGACTTTAGAATTAAATTAATTTATCATAGGGATTAATTAGCTAATAAATTTAAAGACTTAGGGATTAATTATCGTATGAGATTAATGAAAATTAGGGTTTTTTGCAATTGACATCTAGTCAAATAAAGTCAGGTAGGAGAGAGAAAATTACCTAGCAAAGTAGGACTTCATTGATGTAGAAATTCGAGGAATGCACCAAAATTGATTGAAATTGATAGGTGCCAATTTTGGGGTATTACATTTGCCCCTCTTTGAATTGATGTGTGAATAGCATGTTGATTCAAAGAATAGTCTGATATGATAGATGAGTGAAGATTTCAGGAGTCTAGGTTAGATTGCCAAGACACCGATTGGAAAGAAGCATGATTCTCTGAAGTCTAAGTTAAATTGCAAAGACAACAGTTCAAAAGAGAACCAGAATCAGGGTTAGATTGTCCCAATGCCAATTGAGAAAATGATGATAGATGTAGATTTAGGACTAATCTCTAGAATCAGGGTTAGATTGCTCCAATACAAAGCTTAGTCCTCCAAGACCCAGGTTAGATTGCCCAGATAATAGTCCAAAAGAGATTTCGAGAGCCATCTCCATAACAAAGCTTGACTCCCAGGAATAAGGGTTAGATTGCCCCAATACCTAATGAGATTTTGAGAACCATCTCCAAAATGAAGCTTGATCCTTGAGGATCCAAGTTAGATTGCTCAGATACCTAAAAGATAGATGACAAGAATACCAGATGCGAGGCACAATGATGCCCCTAGAGAATAGATGCCCCAAGTGGTGAGGACTTTGATTTAAATCAGATTGATATGAGAATGGTTTGACAAGATTCAAATGATGTAATCAGCCTACCCCCTTGGGAGAAAAATTGAAAGATGACATATCAGATGGATGATTGACAATAAGAGGTTGCAGCATAGAAGCAATCAGACTAGATTCAAGAAGCTGTAGAAGCAATTTGGAGTGATCCAGAGGTCTTGTTGACCAAGTTTGACCATGGTTGACCAAATTTGACTAGAGTTGACTTTGAAGAAAAGAGAAAAGATCTTGAGAACATGATGAAAAGATGAGGATCTGGCAGGAAAATGATGCCAGAAGGTTGACTGCATAAGCGTCCTATCCCAAAGGATCCTAGAATTTAAAATGTGATTTCAAGCTATCTAGAAATGTCAAATTTTGATTTCAATCTCAAAAATGGATTCATAATGGTTGCTTTAGCCAAGGGTGCAATTTTCATGCAAAATGGAGCACTTTTGAAAATTAGGTCAAAAGCTATATAAGGCCCGAAGGGGTCACTTTCAATTCATTATTCACTTTGTCACTCCTAATGACACGCCCGACTATCAGAGTATGACCCACATGTGAGTAGTCGATAATCCTCCTTGCATTTCAATTTTTAATGCTTTCATAGGTTAATTTAGGATGATCTAGCATAGGTTAGGACCAAGTTCTTCAAGTCTTGCACAAGGAAATAGTTTCCTCACGCTAGCCTAGGTCACCCCTCATGTGAAGAAGTGATTTCCTCACATGGGTTAGGGTTTCCTCACTTGGGCTCTATCTAAAGTATCATGCAAAATGATTCCTTGTGTCGGGCAAACTTTTGACTTCTCACGCAAGAAGAGATCCTGTCTCATGCAAGGGAATAGTTTCCTAGCATAGGAATCTGTTGTAGTTTTGCAAGATCCTCATCAAAATTTGTCACATTTGCATAAAATCGCAAAGTCATGTCTAGGATAGATGCATTATTGTATTTGTTGTTATTGCTTTGAGAAAACACCATATTGAGATACTAATCCAATGTTGTTGCTTTCTTTATAGGTTGACCTTCCTGATGTCATGTTCCAATCACACCACCCTACCATCACCACACTAGTCTAGAGACTTATAGATACTAAGGGTGCCCACATTGATGGGCTAGGACTAGGACACTTGCATGATATACCCAACATTCAGGTAAATCACGATCTCTTGGGTACACTTGTAAAGCATTTCCATTCGGAGACAAACACTTTTCACTTGTCGATGGGGGAGATGACTGTCACTCCCAAGAATATATATCAGATACTAAGGATCCCATTCCATGGTACTCAGGTGGAGTATGAGGTGCAGCCACGAGTAGGTACATTGGCATTGAGGGCCACATTTTGTGATGACCTGGTGATGGGTTGGGCCATCTCCTAGGAGGATCTGATTCATAGATATGGCAGTACTCACCCATTAATTGTTGTTCTAGCTTGCTTTCTGAGTTGTTACCTTGTTCCTAATCAAGGATAACATGGTCTGGAGTGTGGTAGGGGATCCATGTTATAGAGGATGCTGGCCAGACCAGTAGTTAGATTTGGATGGGGTGATTGCATGCTTGCATAGATGTACCATGACCTTCATGAGATCATGTATCAGAATGTGAGGATGATGGTAGTAAGTGTCTTTGTCTTGTAGATCTGGGCCTGGGAGCATCTCCTTATTTGCAGGCATATTTTCCATGACACATGGTAGCATCTGGAGCCGTATATATATAGGTACATAGGTGTCATGACTCAACCCCTGCTAGGTAAGACAAAGCAGTGGTGGGGATAGATCGATGACATGGTGGTAGTTGTCTGGAGACCATGGATTTCTACGGAGCCATGGGATGATGCTTGTCAGGAGCTGTCTCACATGTTTGTTTCATTTCCAATGATTGGGTGCAGTGTTACAGTCATTGAGCATTTTGTGTGTACACATGTCATGTGCTAGTTTGGTAGGCAATAGAATATTTCATAGGAGTACTACCCCTATGCCCACTTTTTTGATGAGGAGAAGAAGGGTTGGCATCCAAGGTTAGATCTATTTAGGTATGCTATTGAGGCCAAGGTATCGGCAACTAGATGGGACTATATGGTGGAGGTCACCAATGCAAGGATGACACTTGCATATAGAGATCACTTTTTGGTGTATCCATTCCCAAGGTACATAGATCCTATAGGCATGGGACAGAGAGCACAGCAACAATAGCCTACACAGGAGGAGCCCCCACAACAGGAGTAGTAGGTACCCATATAGCAGCCTATATAGCAATAGGTTGCATAGTAGGGACCTCAGTAGAAACAATAGGTACCACTACAAAGGCCTAGGTAGAGGGCATTGAGATCCTAGATAGGATAGGTGGATATCCCCACTAGAGCTATGGGGTTGGATACAGGTGTGGGGAGTAGTGGATCACAATAGAGATCCACAAGGCAAAGGATAGAGTAGCAGATTCCTCTAGGCAATGATACAGATATGCTAGATATTCTAATTGGAGCTCAAGCATCACAGCTATAGGAGGCTCTCAGGAAGAGCCAGGAGAGGGTCAGATAAGTACAAAGAGAGAGAGAGAGAGAGAGAGAGAGAGAGAGAGAGAGAGAGAGAGAGAGAGAGAGAGAGAGAGAGAGAGATGACTATCATACTCATGTCATCGTATAGGAGACCTAAGTAGCTAAGAGGGATCGGGAGATTAGAGAGCTCTGAGATGAGCTAGCATGAGCACGACTAGAGATGAGATATGAGGCTACTCAGGAAGCTTACAATTATGAAGCTTATGTTGAGGTTGTTCTGGATCAATCAAAGTAGGTACCTCCCTTTGCTGAGTATGCTAGAGCTCGACAGGCACCACCACAAGCACTAGCATAGCAGGCTCCTCTATAGGCACCTCCATAGCGGCCCATGCCTCCACCTCAGAGACCTATGCCACCACCTCAGGCACCAGCACAGCAGGCTCCTCCGCCTCCACCTCCTCCAAGTGGTAGTGGGTCTTGATGTATACATTGTTGTTGTTATAGCCCATTTTGATACTGTGCTCAAGTAGCACCATATTTTGTACATGACATTGATCTAACTATTATATATGAGATCGAGTTTTGATATCATTGTACTTGTTTATATATTGCTTGAGATATATGATGTTTATGAGATGTTTCCTATATGACATAGATGTATGGATTAGATATGAGATGCACATGCTTTTATTTATGATATGAACATGCAATGAATGCAATGGTAGAATACTAGAATGTATGCATATAGTGAATGAAATGTAAGATGTAATGTATGATATGTAAAATGTATGCATATGGATTTATGATAATGGATATGTAATGAATGTGGTACTAATCAACTCATGCAAGATTGTAGCAATCTATGATAGGTACTAATAAAAAAGACATGTTCAAAGATTGAGAGCAAGGACCAGACACTTGTGCAGCTAAGATGAACCCAAGACAAAAGATGAGAACCTTTGATGAGAAGACAATCAAGAGAGCACCAAACATCATCTCAAATGTAGGCCTAGAATGAAGAATGAAAGCCTAAATTAGACAAAACCCTAGGACTTGGTTGTTGGACTCATCACATTGTCATCATAGAGCCTTTTAAGTTCAGATGGTCACAAGATGCCACACAACCCTCACTGATATCACTATCATGAGAATATGAATATGACATAAGTCTCAGATTTGTCAGAATGAGGTGTAAGCATTAAGGAACAAAAGCCAGAATGACCTGAACACCTATTCCTTTTGATTTAGCAAGTTAACATATGCATTAAAGCATAGCTGCTAGAATGACCAGAATGTTACTTGCATACAAACACACCAAACACACGAGAGTTCCTTCTTTTGCCAAAGATTGCTCACAGTGACCCTTAGGTTCACTTAGTAGGACGGGTGTTTACAATTTCATCAGTGGCAGAAAGAAGTCACTCAAACAAACAAGGAGAAGAACCAACCTCACCAAAGTGTCCATATAAAAGGAGTCAAGGTACACATGACCATCCAATACAAGATGGAGGCTCTTATAGATGGACACCCCTCTTAGATAGATTCTTTGGATCATTGGAACTAAACCAGCAAGAAAAAAGCAAAGAAAAGATCAAAGAAAAAAAAAAAAACGCTCAAAGAAAACAAAGCTTAGCATGTCTTAGAGAACCACAAATCCATTTTTAGTTTCAGTTTAAGTTCATGTTCAAATGGATTGGATTCAAATTGGAAAGATGGTGTTTGAAGTCTCAACAGGATAGCAACAGTAGGTAGATGCAGTGAGAACCACCGGGGACCATCACGAGAGATGAAGTCTCAAGAAGATATCAAGGAGCTAAATGAAGTATTGGCAGACAGACATAGTGAGAAATGTTGGTGACCGATATGAGAGAGAGATCCTCAAGGTGAGAAATCTCAGAGATATTAGTGAAACATCAACAAGAAGGCATAGTGAGAACCACTGGTGATTGATGTAAGGAGGAGATCTCGAAAGAGAGAGGTCGAACAAAAGAAAGGTATCAGTAGGTAGGCACAATGGGAACCACTAGCGACTGATGCATGAGAGATTCTCAAGGAGAGAAATCTCATAAGTAGTTAGGCATCAGCAAGTAGGTGCAGTGAGAACCATTGGTGACTGATGCACAAAAGAGTCTCCAAAAGCAATAAGACAATGCCCCCTAGACCAAGCAGGTGCCCCCAAGCATTACCAATTCCAATCTATGAAGAGTCGAGAAAAATTTCAAGGAATACTGAAGGTGAAAGCATGAGCTAGAAAACCAAAGTAGGAAACAGACTAAAGCAGGAAACAAAGGAAGCAACTAAAGTAGGAAAACAAACTAAAGTAAGAATGTGAGGAAACTAAACTAGGGAACTAAGAGCCAAGTGGTGCTGGGATGAGATATAGCTTCAGGAAATAAGAGGCACCTATTTACCAGGTTTTCACCATCTTGGTAGATATTCTATTTTTGCTACCATGACATCTGTTTACCAGGTTTTCATCAATGGCACATTTTCTTCTTTTCAATTATTTATTTTTATTTTATTTTTTTGTATTTTTTATCTTTTCATTTTTTTTGTATTTTTGAATTTTTTATTTTTTATTTTTTTTTTGTATTTTTCATTTTTTCATTTTCTTTTTGTATTTTTTCAAATTTTGTATTTTTTTTTAGTATTATCAAGGCATTTGTTTGCCAAGTTTTCACCAGGATAATAGATACATCAAAGTGCCTATTTACCAAGTCTTCACTAAGATGATAATTTTTTCAAGACATTTTGTAATTTTTAGGATTTTTTAGAATATATCATTTTAAGGATTTTTTTAGGATCAATAAGTATGTACTTGAGCATGTAGGTAATGTCATCTATAAAACTTCTTCAGATGAAGAGCATTGATTGGCTCTTTGAGTTGCTCTCCTTCCGTCATGGAGAGTCGATATGCACCAAACCCAAATGATACAGTACCAATGTATGGACCAAGCCAATTCAGTTCAAACTTCCCTTTTTGGACCCTCTACTGCTGATTCTTGGGGTTTTCTCTGAGGACAAGATCACCCACTTGGAATTCCCATTGTCTGAATTTCTTATTGTAAGCTTTGGACATTCTCTTCTGATATGCTCGGAGATGATCGAATACCACCTTCTGACGTTCATCCAGTAACTCTAGCTCTTTTAGCCTAGATATTTTATTTTCATCAGTGACAAGGCCTCTCAGAGAGATTCATAGTGTAGGAATCTCAACCTCAATAGGCAATACTACATCTTCTCCAAAGACCAAGGCAAAGGCCATGGCCCCTGTTGGTGTTCAAATGCTTGTTTTTTAGGCCCATAAAGCCAGATTAATCTGGAGATGCCAATCTCTACCATATTTATGAACTGTTCTATGTAAGATTTTGAGAATTGTCTTATTAGAAGCTTCTTCTTTTCCATTACCCTAGGGATAATAGATAGATGACCAATGTTGAATGATCTTGAATTTGGTGCATAAGTCTATCAAGTCTTTGTTCTTGAATTGTCCCCCATTGTCAGTGATAATAGATGAGGGTACACCATATCTACATATGATGTAGTTTAGAATAAACATAGCCACAGACTTGCCATCAGTTATGGTCAGAGGGACTACCTCGACCCATTTGGTAAAGTAATCTATAGTAGTGATTATGAATTTGTGTCCTTTGGAAGAAGATGGATGAATCTGCCCTACCAAGTCAAAGGCCCATTTCTGAAATGGCCAAAAATTAATGAAAGGAATAAGTTCTTAAGCAGGAGCATGGATCAGATTCCCATGATATTGGCACTTCTTGCAAGTCTTGGCATATTGAATAGCTTCTTTCTCCATATCTGGCCAGTAACCAACTCTAATAAGTTTACAAGCTAATGTCAAACCACTCAAATGAGAGCCACAAATACTTTCATGTACCTCAGCTAGCACATGTTTGGACTCATCGGGTTCTAGACACCTAAGGAGTGTACCGTATAAACCCTATCTATACAAGTCATTTTCTATAATGACATACCCTGAAGTAGTATGAAAGAGATGTGTGTAAAATATAGCTTGAGATCATCCACCATTCTTTTGTAAGGCACTAGCTTGTCATCTTTTATTTGATAGACATCATTAACTTGGTTGATGATTAACTGAGAGTCTCCAAAGACCTTGAGCTCATCCACATGCCATTCAATGGCTATCTTCATACCATTAATGAAAGCTTCATATTTAGCTATGTTGTTTCTGCAGGGAAACAACATTTAGTAAGCTTTAGGCAGTGAGTATCTTTGAGGTGTTATAAAAAGAATACCTGCACCTGATCCTTGCTGAGTGAATGATCCATCAAAGAACATGCTCCAAGACTGATGTGTGAGAAGCATGATAGATTCATCTAGGAATTTAATGTTTAAAGGCTAGTGATCTTGCAGAGGAGCTTCCACCAACTGATTAGCAATTACTTGTCCTTTAATAGTTTTTCTTTCCACATACTCAATGTCAAATTCACTGAGTATCATAACCCATTTTGCTAATCTACCCATGAGGAAAGCTTTGCTCAATAAGTACTTTAGTGGATCAATTTTTGCAATGAGTCTTGTAGTGTGAGCAAGCATATAATGTCACAGTTTTTGTGAAGAAAACACTACCGCTAGACAAGCCTTTTCAATGACTGAATAGTTCATCTCATAAGAGACCAATGTTGTGCTGATATAATAAATTGCTCTCTCTTTGTTGCGTAGATCCTCTTGAGATAGAAGAGCACCCAAATATGTGTTTGTGGCTGAGATGTACAGTATAAGTGGCTTCCTAAGAATAGGAGGCATCAAAATTGGGGATTAGAAAGATACTATTTTATTTAAGTAAGTCCCTTGTCACATTCTTCATTCCATTCATAGGTCACACCCTTATGTAGAATTTTAGTGAATGGTTGTGATTTATTGGCCAACTATGAAATGAAGCGGTGAATAGATTGTAGCCTTCCCTGGACTCCCCTCATTTGACTGATATTCTTAGGTGGAGGCATGTCCATAATAGCTTGCACTTTTTCAGGATCAACTTCTATGCCTTTAGCTAAAATGATATAACCCAAAAGTTTTCCAGAAGTAACACTAAATGCACACTTCTTGGGATTAAGTCTGAGACTAAATTGTTCCATGCAATCAAGAATGGGACCCAAATCTACAAGGTAAGTTCTTTGCTACATACTTTTGGCTAAAGTATCATCTACATAATCTTCCATAGTCTTTTGCATCATATCATGGAAAATGGTAGTGATAGCTCTTTGATATGTTGCTCTAGCATTCTTAAGCCCAAAAGGAATGACATTCTAGCAAAAGGTGCCCCAGGCACATGTGAAAGAAGTCTTTTCTTGATCTTCTAGCATAATTTTTATTTGATTATAGCCATAAAATCCATCCATCAAGGAATACATCTCATAACCCGCTATCATGTCTACTATCATATCAATATTAGGCAATGGGAAGTCATCTTTTGGACATGCCTTATTGAGATCCTAGAAATATGTACACACATGAATAGATTTATCATGTTTGGTGATTGGAACAATGTTTGAAATCCATTCAGCATAATCAATTTCTCTTATGAAGCTAGCTTTGAGGAGTTTCTCTAGTTCAGCTTTAACCAAAAGTGCCACATGAGGGTGCATCTTTCAAAGCTTCTGCTTAATAGGCTTGACACCTAGCACAATGGAAAAATGATGCGTGATCATATTGGGATCTAACCCAGGCATATCAAAGTATGTCCATGCAAAATTTATTTTCTTGCTTTGAAAGAAACTAGTGAACTCTTCCTTTTCTTGTGTAGATAATGACTATGCTAGATGTATAATTTGTGGAGAAGCCTCTATACCCAAATTTACTAGCTATGTCAACTCTATCAAAACTAATGATCTCTCTTGAAAATGGCTTGGGAGAGTATCAATTATCTCATCCTTGGGTGCCTCAGAGAGGTTTTCACCCTCGGATACATCTTTTATTTTTACTATTTTTGGCTCTGATATTGCCACAATGTGGTTTTCACCATCAGAGCATCTATTTTTTCTTCTTTTAATTTTTTTACTAAGATACTTGATATCTGCCTCTGTCATGCTGACACTGTTTTCATTGGTGGAGGACATTACAAGTTCAATAGCATGGAGGTAACAAGCTAGAGCATAATCATTCTAGAACGTTATGATTTCCTTGGATGCAGAAGGGGAGTTCTAGTTTATGAAATTAGGATGGCAGAGTGAAAGAGTAGTAGTCACTGGTTCAATTGTGTTCATAGTATAATCATCAAAAGCATGGATGAGCAAGTCAAGACCTAGAGCGATTTTGTCCAAAGGAGTGTTTGAATCCCTATGAGACCCCACATCAAAAGTAGAGGACATGTTAACACCAACAACATCTAATTCAGGTGTCCTAATGCTAGACCCTTCACCTACTTCAAGAAGTCTTTCATATACATGAACAGTATCTATGACTACATCAAAAGTAACGTTAGACAAGGAGTCAAACTCATATTCATGTGAGTCAGTGCTTGATGTGGGAATTCCATTAGCACTAGCAGTATCATCAAACTCATTACTATCTCTTGTGGCATTAACAACTTGTTGAAGTTATTCTTGTTCCAGCCACTTTTGAAAATGTGGTGGTCTATGTCATTCACCTTGAAAATTGGGATCATCATTTAGTGTTGCTTTTCATTGATCATATGAGAATTAATACATTGAAGAGGTCTCATCAAATTTAGTATCAATCTCTACCATATGGATAGGTATGATAGGCTCATTAGGTTCTTCAAAGAATGCAGCAAGATCTAGAGGTATGGGATAAGGAAATATGTCTTCATCAGAGTTGGCCTCTGGAGTAGTATCTTTAAATTCTAGTTTAGGTTCAGGTGCTAACACAAATTTCTTGTCCCTAGATGAAAGGGAGTCTTTTTAAAGCCTAAGCCAATAGTATCTTTTGTGTGACAACATGTAGCTTCAATGGGTTTCAACAAACCATGGGCATTCATTCCTATAGGACCACTCCCCTTGTACCCAAAGCACTTCATGATTTTGAAGCCTTCACTATAGGGCTCTTGTTCTAAATCTAGAGGTGGAATAGTCATTTCAGATGTTTCTTTCCCTTTATAGATCTAGGCTATGATAGCTCTTTCTTCTTCCTCATCTGCTAGGGGTGTTGTAGCCTTGACAAAGGTACCATCATAAACTATCTAGGGAGAGCTAGCAGTAGGTTTTTTATTCTCAGAAGGTCTCCCATAAGAATGTGGAGATAGAGGTAGAGTAGCTAGAGATAGCATAGGTTCAATTCAGTACTCCCCCATGCTTGTATCCTTAAGTTTCAAAGTTTGTTCCATTTCTCTAAGCTTAGCATCATAGAACTCAGTGGATTCTCTATTTGTTGGAACCAAACTATCTGTAGATTGTGCAAGGGTGTTGAAAGAGTAGTTGGTATTAGCAGGAATAGTGACTTTTGCACCATGGAAAGGAAACTTGATGCATTGGCGGTAAGTAGACGGAACAGCCTACATCTCATGAATGCATGATCTACCTAGCAAGATATTGTATGCAAGAGGAATATCAAGGACTTGAAAAGTAACATCTCTCTCAACAGGTCCTACATGGATAGGTATCACAACTAAGCCTTGGGATTTGTGTTCTTCTTCATCATAAGCTTTGATAGTAATGTTTTTGAGGGAGTCTATGCAATCCTCATCATAACCTAGCTAGGTGAGCAACTTAGCAGAATAGATGTTGAGACTAGCACCATTGTCAATAAGAATGTGACAGACATGCTTGGGCCCTATCATGACCTCTAGGTGTAAGGGAGCATTATGTGGGTGACTCAGAGAGTGATCATCTTCTTCGGAGAAGGACAAATAATGCAACAAGGTTAAATGACCCACCATAGATTGGAACCGATTAAGATCAAGATCATTGGGGATGTTTTCCTTGACAAGGGCTTTATCCAAAATCTGCCTGTGAGAAGGTGAGATCTTCAATAACTCAAGAATGGTAATCTGAGCATTGGTTTGCTAGAGAGGATTTAAAATGCTATAACTAGTAGCACTAGGGATAGGGGATGATTTTGAGGCTTTATTGGTTGGACCAGCAGCAGTATTGTCCATAGTTTGTTTCAGAGAAGCCTTATCCATAGTTTGTTTTGGAGGATCAAGACCTTTCAAAACAACTCTTCCACATGATCGAGTAACGACATTGGAACAATCCTAAGTTTGTTCAGATTTAGATGAATGAGACATAAAACTATGCAAGATGAAAGGATTCTTAGGCTTGGGAGCATCGTCGCTCCCCTTGGAAGTGATCACATCATAATACTCAACTCCAACAAGTTCAATCATGTTGATGACATTATCATTAGGAATATACATGTAATTAACCTTGGCATTGGCATTCTTAGCTGTGGAAGACTCGCCTTTCTCATGAGGAGGGAAAGGATCCTTAAACACCTGATGATCAAAACTCTTATTATGGTTTTCCACAAGGATATCACTATTATCAATGAGATCTTGAACCTTATGCTTCAGCTGAAGACAACTAGACATCTTATGACCAATATTTTGATGATAGTCACAGTAGGCATTGTCATTCCACCAATGAGATCATGGTTGTGGGTCATAAGGATGCTTTTATAAAGGAGTGAGGACCTAATTCTATATAATATTTTTATAGACCACATCAAGAGGCTCCCCCAAAGAAGTAAAGTCACCCTTGGGTCGAGAGGCCCAAGGTTTATTCTTAGAAAATCCTAAAGTTTTCTAATTATCCATGGTGGTCTTTTACACAGCCTTAGCCACTTGTATACTAGATGTAAGATTAAAAATAGGCTTTTAATGCTTTGTGGTGACATTATCAACCACTCCATCATTTACTACATCTCTATTTTTATTGACAAACTTTCCTTTATCCTTATTTCTAGAGAATCCTTGTTTATTGTCCTTATTCAAATTTAACTCTCCCTTTTTAACCATAAAGGCCTCTATCCTCATAGCCTATTTGATCATGTTGTCAAAGGTAAAAGGACCTTGTAGTTGTGTCATGCCCCGCAAGGGAACCAGGGAAGAGAACAAAGATTCTCTTTGTAAAAGAAAACCTAAGTGATAATTTATGAAAAAAAAATTTCAACCTTTTAAATAATTAGGTGAAAAAAACTTAAACTTAACTTAGATTCCTCCAAGGTTCCCTTCTTATTAAATGCATGATTCATTTAAGTCCATTAAGTAAGCTAACAACAAAATTTACTTCTCAAAGCAAACTACATCATATCATTATAAGCTTCTTTAAGAAATACAAAGTACTTTCATTTCAATTTTCCATTTAACACCATCTATATTCCTAAGTATCCTTTATGAACAATATAACTTTTAAATCAAATAGAATCATCTAAATCATTTAATACATTGCAAAAAATACATTTGTTTTTCAATAGCCTTTTTCACTGAATCAATAATAAGAAACATACTATGTTACAAAATCCTTTTTCTTTTCCAACACACATCTTATACATAAAGTTCACGCTTTCCCCTTTTCCTTTTCCCTAAGTCTACCCATTCCAAATACATCATTTTCAAATACATTAATGATTACATTACATTCATCTCCTCTTGGGAGGTAACAATAATTTTACATCATGAAATATAATTACAAAGCCTTCATTCTTCAAACTGGTACATAAGCAAGCATGGATCTTCAAACACTACATCCACAAAAGATACCTCGATAAAAAGATTTACCACCCAACCATGTGAATAACAAAAGGCCCACTCCCCCATGCTAGGAGATAAACACCAAGGTCCATAAAGAAGGGATAGCTAGGCCATACCTAGGGTTGGGTAACCTTTCCCAAATAGCAAAAGAAAAGAAGATCAAAGCATAAATCTTTTCCCAAAAGGTTCTAGGGCTTGGAAAAAACTCTAAGTAACAGGCTAAGTGAGTGTCATCACATAGCCCTCACCCCTTGGGTTGTCCTAGTACTAGTCACTCTAAGCCCCGACCCCCAAGTAGGCACATGCGAGATCAAATGTCTTTCGTATAGACAAGCACCATTCGATCGTACCTACACATAAGTACCTTCTCCCACTCCCATCCATAGCCTTTACAAGCACTAATGGCATGGGTGAGGCACATTTAATCTTTTTAATGTTTGAACCCATTCCCATAAGTTTAATTAAGTTTTCACTTGTTAAATAACTCTTCAGTCAGTTATCCTGGTTCTCGCCACTTAGGGCCCCGACCCCGCACTGAGAGCCACTCACTTAGTGTTCTTAGGTTTTCTACCCTTAACCCACACATCACAAATACATCATACACGTAGTAAAAACACATTATAAACACATTTGAGAATTGCAACAAAGAACAGAAAATAATAAGATAGTTTATGGATGTTAAGAAAATTAAGAACATTTAGGGACACCTAGAAAGGTCCTAATCCTCCTAGACAATCCTAACCCTAAACTGCTTCCTACACACAACCTAACCCTATTAAGGCATCTAAATTCACTAGATAAAACCTCCACCAAACAAGTAATGAACATATTTAAGGTTCACTCAAAATTCCATATGCCAAAAGATAATGCTCCATAAACTTTCAATCTAAGTCTGAAATTTGACTAAGTTTGATTTTATTAAAAATCTAAAATCCAAAAGTTGCAGCTTAACTCCTAGGAATCTAAAACCTATTCCAATCAATCCTAAAGGTACCTAATCCCTTTATACAAGTATAACTTGTATAAGGAATTAAAGTACTTAAATGTTATACTTGTATAAACCGAATGTTATTAAAATCCATATTAATATTTATTAAAAATTTAAATAAACAAATATAATTTTCATTTATACATCAAATATTTATAAACCAAACTAGAGTATGATTTACTATTAATCAATAACGAAATTTAATAGCAATTTAAATATACTAAATTTAATATTCATTAAAATCTAAAACCAATAAAACAACTACCAAATAAAAATAAATTTAAAAGTGACTTATGGGGGTGACCCTGCAGGCCCCGCACCCCATTAACCTTGCACCCTACATGCTTCCCTAACTTGTGGACTGTAGAAAGGTATTGCTACTGTAGTACCTACTGTTGTAGTACTCAGGTACTACCGTAGCAGTGCCTACTGTAAGGGGAGTGGGGAAGGTGGTGGCCCCACTTCCCAAAACTTTTCATTTCATTTTTTTGTTTTATATTAATTTTTTTTGTTTTATACTATTTTTTTGAAACAAAAGAAAATAACTCCAAATAGTTTTCTTGAAACATATATATTATTTTGACAGAATAATACAATAATATAGCATATGTAATACAATAATATAGAATTTGTATAATGTATAGATGACTGGAAAAATAATACAATAATATATACACGATCACCAATAATACAATAATGTGTCACATTCTGCAATAATACAATAATATATTGACATTCTATAATAATACATTATTACATAATACATTAATGTATCAATCTTCTACAATAATATATTATTACAGAATACATTAATGTAACAACATTCTGTAATAATAACACACAGTGCCATAATAATTAAATAGTACACAAATATTTTGCAATAATAATACAACATACAGAAACTTTCAAACAAATCTAAAAACAACATTCATACTATAAAATAAATCTATTTTTCAGGATGGATTCCAACCTAGAGTCCTGTGAAGATCGGTTGATGAAGAAGAAATCAAGCTTCTAAATCTTTTCCAGCACTCCTTCGAATTCCTCCTATAGGCAAGCTCCAACTCCTTCACCTCCTCTCAGAGAAAAGTCAATTTTCTCTCTTCTCTAAACTATAAAAATATCCTATTAAAATTAAAGCCTCTTCTCAAAACAAGATTTCCTTTCCAACTCCCACACACAGGAAAGTCTTTCCTATAAATAGAATCGAGATGGTGGTTGCATGGGTAATCCAACCGATGCAACCATCTCAACTATCCATCTGTTATTAGTTAATGAGATGGTTTGCAAAACCATTCCCATAAAGGGAGAAATAAATTATAAATAAAACTATAATCTATGATCCCTAAATTTAAGGGTGTCAAAATAGATAATATAATCTTTAAAATAATTTACTAATTTATTTAACTATGGTAATAGAATTTACTAATCCTTTTTACCATTTTTGAGAATAACATTATATTTATCTAAAATAATTTTCCTTCACACTATTAATTCACTTATATAATATTAATATATATATGTATTCATAGGCATATGTGTGCACCCATATGCTTATGGTACATATATCATAAGTAAGACACATTATTATTAATATTAAATATTATGAATATCATTTTTATAAAACATATTATACACTAATCCACATTCTAAAATATATTAGGTAACTACTAACATAAGTTAGATTTTACCACTATTATTTAAAATATTTTATTATTAATATTACCATACACACTTTTTTATTATGAGTATTATAAAATAATACCATAAAATTATTCATTATTATAGACATTAAAATCACATGATTTAAATCACATACCAACTCATTCCTAACGAGATATGCTAGTATAATAGTAGCTACTACTAAAGATAAATTACTAGATCAATAATCTACTAACAAAATTGAACATACCATGAAGACAAGAACTAGCTACAAGATCCACAAATCCAACAAACTGAGAGATCACATAATACATCCACACAAGGGATTGACTCAGGAACTCCCCACCTAAGGATAAAAGGATCAGAGGTAGAGTTTCTTCCTGTGTAACCTAGTGATATCTCCATAACAACAAAAATGATCAAGGATTTTGAGGGATCACTTAGACCTGTGAAGCCAGGTGGAGATGATACCCGGTACCTGCAATCCTGCATCACCAAGAAGAGATACATATATATACATATGGATATACATACAGGTCAGATATATGCAAATAGATGACCAGGATCAATACATCGTGTGGACCTCAACTAAGTGAGTAACTACAACTTCATCCTGAGTCATGAAAACACATCAAACACATATCCATGAAAACATAAAATATCATGATAATGGTTAGATTCAAATCCTTGGGTTAGATCCATAAAACATATAAAAATAGATGGTTTTCTAATCTCATAAACATATGAATGCTAACCGTAAATGAGCATATCAATCATATCATCATCCACAAAACATAAATGTAAATGTATAGTTCTAACCATCATAATAAAATGAACAAGTCAAAAAGTCCAAGTATCACCATAGGAGAGGGTATTACAAGTTGCACCTAGTATCCAAAGTTTGGGAGAAGATTGTCCAAAAAAATGTCAAGTTTCTCAGATTTAGGTAACTTGCATTTATACTTCGTGCAAAGTTGTCTCCATATTTGGATAAAAGACAAGAAAGACTCTCCCTATTTTTGTTTCAAGTTACACAAGTCACAGATGTTGACAAGGTGTTGAATGTTGTGAGAATAATGCTAAAGGAAAAGATTAGCGATCTCATCAAAAGTCTTAATGCCAAGGAGCAATTGGCAAAACCATTCCATAGTTGGCCCACCCAAGCTACAGGGAAAGAGTCTCATAAGATAATTTTGATCGTGCATAAATTTCATAGACAAGGCACCAAACTCCCTCAGATGATCTTGGGGATCGGTTGTACCCATGTACTTGTCATATTTGGGCAACTCCACTCCTTTTGGAAAAGGAGGCATGCAAATACTTTTGTCAAAAGGAAAAGGGCATATACTATTGATTATGAATTGTTGTATGGGCTTATCCTTGTCCTTTGCAAGTTGACTAATCTGATCTTGGATATTCTGAATCATCTTTTGTAGCTTAGCAGTTTTAGTCTCTTCCTCCTTAGCTACAATAGTTCCAACTTGGAAATTTGGGGCTAACTTGGCCCCTTGTTGAGATAACTCAAGAAAGTATTTCTCTTTATCCTCTAGGAGAAGGATCTCCATCATTTTGATAAGACTCTTATTAGCTTTGGTAGCGTCTATATCATGTTGATTTATCACATCATTTTCATTCCCAAGGATCTCATAAATGCTCAGAATCTGATCTTGTTGCTAATCATCTTGGTTTTGATCGAATGGAGGAGGGCGATAAAAATATGCGGGTTGTCAATCGCCTTGTGGTTTGTTTCGAGATTGATCATCATTGTGGGACTAATTTTGGTCATGTTGAGATTGACCATGAGGGTGCTCATTCTAAGGTTGAGCATGATGTGGGTCATTAGAGGATTGACCATGATACTGATTATTTTGAGATTGATCATAAGTTTGACTATACTTGCCCGGTTGGAAATCAAATGGATCTCCCATCTTGTTAATGTACGACTGTGTAGCAATTGAAGCCTCAATAAAGTGATATGAACGATGTCAAAAGGGCACAGCTAAGGTAACTTTTGGTGAATGAACAAGATCAAAATATTTAACAAATTTAGGTGGAAAGATATTGTGATCAGTATCAATAGATTCAATAATAGGAGCAGTCTGAGGGAGTGGCCTTCCAAAGCCATGAAACAATGAATTGTCTTGGAAGAATGAGTTATCATGTTCTTGGAATGAGAAACCAGGTTGTATTTCAAACAACGGATTAAAGAACTCTTGGAACACCGAAGGTGATGGTTGAGATGGACTATCTTTCAAAGTACTCAATGAAGAACTTGAGGATCCCTCACAAAGTTCAGATTTCATAACAGATTCAGAATGGTCTATTTCTTGATTATGAGGTTTACTCCTATCTTGACCAGTATTATAAATAGGGAAAGTCTTGCCACTTCAAGTCGTGACAGTCATAAATGAAGATGTGATGAGAGAAGACTTGGGATAATGCTAGACTCTGTCTCTAAGATAACAAAAAGGAGATAAATGGCTAGAATAGCCAAGATGCGAGGTGAACATGGCACAAGTCATCAAGAGAGTGGCTAGAATAGCTAAGATAAGACTATCACAATGCAAGGTACAAAAGGCATAAAGAGATGAGACAAACCAACAAGAGACAACATGAGTCAAAGAAAAGATTGATCGATTCCCAACTTGGGACACCCAGTTTCTGACAATGAACAATAGGAAAATAGAAAAATAGACCTCAAACAAAAAGCAGATCAGGAAAAAGTTGGACTAGTCAAAGGGAATTCAGCCTCTATTTTTGAAATTTGGGTACAGGTTCATGTGAGAAAGTACCAGGCCACGCGATAAAACAACAAACTTCACATGAAAGTACAAAGTCTCAGGCGAGAAAGTGTTCTGAAAAGTGAAACTTCACGTAGGAAAAATCCAAGTTCTGATAGTTCGACATAGCTTTTGAGGTAAAATTTGAATTTTGAGATACAACCTGAATTGATGTCTGACAAAATATTCAATTTCCTAATAGGTTTGAAGACCAATTTAATCAACAATCTCATTTTAAGGTTTCAAGCATTCATTTAAAGACACAAAGGTTTAGATCAAGCAGTCGTGATACAAGAAGTACTCGTTAACAGACCTATCAAGGACAAAGCAACTTGATAGTATCAGGGGAGTCTTTGTTTGATCATGATTGGACAATGTTTAAGACTCGATAAAAAACACATAGCTATCCCTACCAAAACAAATGGTGAGAAGACAAAACCTTTGCTCCACTACTTATGCGCATACGTGCACCTCACACAACTGTGTCACCCCCTAAAGGGTGCCCATGATTTTGGTGTTTCTAAGGACTCAATAGTATATGTTTAGAGGTTACCCTTATGGAAGGGACTAGTTTCATATACCACCTTCAAGTGTCCAAGTGTATGCCCATGGTGGGAATCTACAGGAGAGATTTTTCCCCCTCCCTACGCAAAGATTATGCCTCCTTTCAGAGGTGAACCGAGTAGGTCACTAGCTAAGGAAAGTTTTTAATAGGCTTCTATTCATACTAACTTCTAGTGCCCTCGATATAGGGTTGAGACCTCAAAACCACACCAACACTTGAAAGTCATACACCCTTGAAAGCAGGGCTAGGAGCAGCACCACTCAGTACAATAAACAAGGCCTTCTCAAGATGATAGTCAAAATCATGAGAAGGAAGCTAATATGGCTTTGGAGTCTTTAGACTCAACAAAGAATTCTTTATTAAAGTGAGGTGGAATCACTGGTGAAAGGTGCGTACTCACTTGGGTCGTTCTCGAAGGTTCAACTTCTGGTAGGCCCTCTAAAGGTGACACAACTTGGCTTAGATCCAAGGTTTTGATTTTTTTTTCTCTCAAAGAGAGAAGAGCATACTTATCTACCTCATCATTTCACCCAAATGCATCAAGTAGATTCATCACCGAGTTAGCTTCACTCCACCAAATCTACAAGCTTTTGGGTTTCTAGTTCTCTCAGAGAGAGAAGAGCATAATCCCTTGGCAAGTAGAAGTGCAAAAGATTCACTACCTTTCTCCGCTTCCCCAAGAATCTATCATATTAGTAGGATCATTGGGATTTCAGATTCATTCATGGTCATCACCTCCATGTAATGAAGAGCCAAATTCCATAGCCCACTATCAAAATTCTCAAGAAATTTTAACGAGACCCTAATTAGACTATGTGAATGAAAGCAAGAAAACAAACACAACATTTTATGAGATCTTCGACTATCGTCATGCAATCAAACCATTAGCATGTTTTATGTTCTTCAACAAATGTCCTGCAGAAAACTGTTATGCTGTGGAAAGAATAGAGAAATGGAAATTAACAGAAAATAGAAATTGTTAGAAATCTAGAATAGAAAACACAGAGACTGAAAAAATTTAAAAAAATTGGAGTCAAATCTCGCGCGAGAAAACACAGGGTGTTGCGCGAAGATAGTGAAATTTCGCGCAAGAGAGTGCTACTAAGAGTGAAACTTTGTGTGGTATGCTCTAGATTATCATGCGAGAATCCATACATAGGAAAGTACAGACGCACAATAGAGCTCAAATTTCCTATCAGAAAAATCAAGAATGAGGCCAAAAATTAATCTTTTCTGCCCCACGGTGGGTGCCAAAATGTATGTGGTTGAACATGGACCTCTAATCCAACTACACACACAACATAGTCATTACTCACACAATCAAATTATGAAAATGAGTATGGATTACTCAATTCAAAATTCATGGTGAAGCGACCTGTTGCCTCCTATGTAGACGGGATGTTTGATTTACTCTCAGAATGAGAGCCCAACAATCATAAGACCAATACTACAATGGAGGATTTGAAAGCTATGAAGATAATCAAAGTACAATTAATCTAAAATGAAGATACAAAATGTAAGCTAAGAATGAAATTGCAAATTTAATCTAGGAGCTTGAAGATGCAAAATGTAAGCTAAGAATGAAATTGCAGATTTAATCTAGGAGCTTGAAGATGAGAATTAATCTAAAAACATATAAGAAAACTAGTTAATATGGAAACACTATTATGCTAAAATGAGAAATTACAGTAATATGTAATAAAAAGCTTTGAATTTGATTGAGACAAAAAAATGCTATAGTTTTGGTGCTCTCAAAATTGCTATCCTTTGAATGAGGAAAAGAGGTTCATTTTATACACAAGCCCGGGAGAGGAATGAAGAGGTTCTTGATTCAAAACAGTTGACCCTTCATTCCCAATTAAGACAAAAAAACATGAATTACTTAATTAAAAGAATGCTTATTGCCACATATGGGTGACCTTTTGAATATTTTGAATTATTAATTCAAATAAGAGTGTCCATTCAAATAATCAAGTAATTTATTAATTCATTTTATGGGTATTTAGCTAAAGGGGTAGATTTTAATTTAATTTAAAGCACTTAGGACTTTAGAATTAAATTAATTTATCATAGAGATTAATTAGCCAATAAAGTCAAAGACTTAAGAATTAATTATAGTATAAGATTAATGCAAATTAGGTTTTTTTGCAATTGACATCTAGTCAAATAAAGTCAGGTAGGAGAGAGAAAATTACCTAGCAAAGTAGGACTTCGTTTATGTAGAAATTTGAAGAATGTACCAAAATTGATTGAAATTGATAGGTGCCAATTTTGGGGTATTACAACAAGGTGCATCCTGAGATGGTACAGCCTGGCCTGGTATATCCTGAGGGAAATCTAGATGTAACATGTGAAAGGTAAGTGTTAACAATTAAGTACATGATTACATGTTATAACTACATGTAAAATGGAAATAAATATTTGAATACATAAAAATATACTTAAATTTACAATACTAGAGTGTACTAATAGTCCTAAAGGGTCCTTGAATGTACTAATTGGTATTAATAGGTCTTATTAGGTCAAGTAAGTTGTCTTATTAGGTCTTAAGGGTCCTAGGATGTGTTAATTGATTTTAATAGGTCATATTAGTCCTATTAAGTCTTAAGTCCAGTCTTATTAAGTCTTAAGGGGTCCTATTAGGTCTTAAGTGGTCCTATTCTAGGTCTTAAGGATCTTAAGGCACCTTAAAGAGTTCTATGTCACAATAGGGGTCCTAAAGAAACCTAAGGTGTACTAATAGTCCTAAAGGGTTCTTGGATGTAATAATTGGTATTAATAGGTCCTATTAGGTCAAGTAAGTGGTCTTATTCAGTCTTAAGGGTCCTAGGATGTACTAATTAGTTTTAATAGGTTATATTAAAGTCCTAAATTAGGTTTTAAGGGGTTCTATTAGGTCTTAAGTGGTAATATTCTAGGTCTTAAGGATTCTTAGAATTTTTAAAGAGTTATATATCACAATAGGGGTCCTAAAGGAACCTAGAGTGTAATAATAGTATTAAAGGGTCCTTGGATGTACTAAATAGTATTAATAGGTCCTATTAGGTCAAGTAAGTGGTTTTATTAGGTCTTAAGTCTAGTCTTATTAAATTTTAAGCGGTCCTATTAGGTCTTAAGTGGTCCTATTCTAGGTCTTAAGGATCATAAGGGTTCTTAAAGAGTTTTATGTCACAATTGGGCTCCTAAAGGAACCTAGGGTATACTAATAGTCCTAAAGGGTTCTTGGATGTACTAATTGGTATTAACAGTTCCTATTAAGTCAAGTAAGTCATCTTATTAGGTCTTAAGGGTCCTAAGATGTACTAATTGGTGTTAATAGGTTATATTAAAGTCCTAAATTAGGTCTTAAGTGGTCCTATTCTAGGTCTTAAGGATCCCAAGGTTTCTTAGAGTTTTATGTCATAATAAGGGTCCTAAAGGAACCTAGAATGTACTGATAGTCCTAAAAGGTCCTTGGATGTACTAATTGGTATTAATAGGTCCTATTAAGTCAAGTAAGTGGTCTTATTAGATCTTAAGGGTCCTAGGATGTACTAATTGGTTTTAATAGGTTATATTAAAGTCCTAAACTATGTCTTAAGGGGTCCTATTAGGTCTTAAGTCATCATATTCTAGGTCTTAAGGATCGTAAGGGTTCTTAAAGATTTTTATGTCACAATAGGGATCCTAAAGGAACCTAGAGTGTACTAATAGTCCTAAATGGTCCTTGGATGTACTAATTAGTATTAATAGGTCCTATTAGGTACAATAAGTGGTTTTATTAGGTCTTAAGGGTCCTAGGATGTACTAATTAATTTTAATAGGTCATATTAGTCCTATTAGGTCTTAAGTCCAATCTTATTAAGTCTTATGGGGTCCTATGAGGTCTTAAATGGTCATATTGTAGGTCTTAAGGATCATGAGGGTTGTTAAAGAGTTTTATGTCACAATAGGGGTCCTAAAAGAAGCTAGGGTGTACTAATAGTCCTAAAGGGTTCTTGGATGTAATAATTAGTATTAATAGGTCTTATTAGGTCAAGTAAGTGGTGTTATTAGGTCTTAAGGGTCCTAGGATGTACTAATTGGTTTTAATAGGTTATATTAAAGTCTTAAATTAGGTCTTAAGGGGTCCTATTAGGGCTTAAGTGGTCTAATTATAGATCTTAAAGATCCTAATGGTTCTTAAAGAGTTTTATGTCACAATAAGGGTCCTAAAGGAACCTAGAGTGTACTAATAGTCCTAAAGGGTCCTTGGATGTACTAATTGGTATTAATAGGTCCTATTAGGTTAAGTAAGTTGTCTTATTAGGTCTTAAGGGTCCTAGGATGTACTAATTGGGTTTAATAGGTTATATTAAAGTCCTAAATTAGGTCTTAAGGGGTCCTATTAGGTCTTAAGTGATAATATGCTAGGTCTTAAGGATCATAAGGGTTCTTAAAGTATTTTATGTCACAATAGGGGTCCTAAAGGAACCTAGAGTGTACTAATAGTCCTAAAGGGTCCTTGGATGTACTAATTGGTATTAATAGGTCCTATTAGGTCAAGTAAGTGGGATTATTAGATCTTGAGGGTCCTAGGATGTACTAATTAGTTTTAATAGGTCATATTAGTCCTATTAGTCTTAAGTCCATTCTTATTAAGTCTTAAGGGGTCCTATTAGGTCTTAAATGGTCATATTTGAGGTCTTAAGGATCATAAGGGTTCTTGAAGAGTTCTCTCACAATAGGGGTCCTAAAAGAACCTATGGTGTACTAATAGTCCTAAAAGGTCCTTGGATGTCACAATAGGAGTCCTAAAGGGTCATAAGGTGTACTAGTTGGGTCCTCTAAGTGTCTTAATGGATACTAGGATGTACTAAGGCTCGGTCCTCCTAAGATAGTATTTTAACATCTAACTCCACATGAATAACATTTATACATGTAACTCTAAAACATATGTATATAATTGAGAGAGAGAGACAGATAGACAGAGAGAGACAAAGACAGAGAGATTCCTAATATTTAATAACTTTAAAAGAAATTCAAAAATAAATATTTTTAATAATTTTTATAAGATCTTAATTTCTAACATTTCTACTACAATTTCTAATATTTTGTAAATATTTTCTAACATTTGTTAACAAACTACTATGATTTTCTATCATTTTCTAACATACTAAGTTACAATTTTATAACATTTGCTAACATTCTACTACATTTTTCTTATATTTTCTAATGTATGCTAGAAGTTAAAATTTTCTAATATTTTCTAATGCATACTAAGTTACAATTTTCTAATATTTTCTAATGTATACTAATTTATAGTTTTCTAATATTTTCTACTGTATACTAAGTTACAATTTTCTAACATTTGCTAACATATTCTAACATTTATACTATAATTTTTTAATGTTTTCTAACATTTTCTAATAGTTCTACTATGATTTTTTAATAGTACTACTATAATTTTCTAACATATTCTAACATTCTACTATCATTTTCTAACATATTCTAAAATTTAACTACTATTTTCTAATATTTCTACAAACTAAAAATTATTTAAAACAAATAACTAACTAAAATAAATATAAAACATATAATTTATAATAAAAAATGAGAAAAATGATTGTACCTGATACTACTAACAATCTGAAGAGGTCGAAAAAGCTCGGGAGGTGTTATTTTTATAGTGGACATCACTGGTTCGCTCTAAGCCCCGGGTCCATAAAATCTCAAATAGAAAATGGTGAAAATGAAATAGGAATTACAATTGAGATTTTGGATTCTATTGTGTTTATTTTTTAGCATCGACGTTTTGGATCATAGAGTGTGATCCAAAATGTCGATGCTAAAAAATACACACAATTGAATCGAGAAACTCAATTATAATTAAAAATGGATTGTGAAAATCTAATATTATTAATGAAATAGGAAGTCTAAAATTTATAAAAAATATCTAGTCAAAAAGTGGCTTCGCGCAAAGGGGGGCTTTGCGTGATGTGCCCTATGTGGGCTACTTCGCTTGAAGACACCCCTTCATGCGAAGTACCCCATGTATGGTACTTTGAGAAAAGCCAATCATCCCCTTCGTGCGAGTGAAGGCACTAAAACTAATTTTTTTTTTAGAAAACTGATTTCCTTCTTCCCAAAAAGTGGGACAGACTATTCTGATTTCACCCTTAACTAAATAAAGAATTCTATAGTTGATATCTTGAAAGTATGAAAGAAAAGCTTGCATTATTCACATTGGAAAATTATAATCTTGACATGTTAATGATAGTTGGGTATGTTCAGGATCATGGTATGCCAAACTAGGCCCTTAAGTGGCAATGAAAATTCAAAAAATTAGGTTTAGAAAAGTTGACATAAAAAATTGAACAAGTTATAAATATTATATCAAAAATATGTTAGAAGAGAATCTGTAGAAAATGGAACTTAGTTTCTAAGATACTAGGCTTTTTTTGAAAAACAATTATTCTATATGTTGAAAATTTCAAATTTCAATATAGTAGTATGAAAATTTCAAGAAAAAATAAGAAGCAAGTATATGTCTCGCCACCATAAACACAATCAAATGATAATTTTTTTTTACAAGATTCTAGATATAAGTAGTAGACTCATGTCCAAATGTGACACATATTTTTTTTGTAATTTATTTCCATGTAAATAATTAATTATGATTTTTTTTCTACAACTTTTTCAGAATACAAAAATTCTCATGTCTGACCACGTTAACTTAGTCTAAAATTTATCAAATTGAAAACTTTTTTTATTTTGCTTGTAGTAGGAAAACCATAGAATGTGACACATGTTTTGGATTTCAAAAATGTTATACAGTTTAAAAGTTATAACTATTTTTCAATAAGTCTATAAATTAGTACTAGAAAGATAAAAAGTAGGTGTATGTCTGACCACATTAAACAAAATCAAATGATACTATTTTTTATAAGATTATAGATAAAAGTAGTAGAATCATGTCTGGATGTGATGTATATTGTTTTTGTATTTTTTTCCAAGTAAATAATTAATTATAATTTTTCCTGTATATAAAAACTCTCATGTTTGACCACCTTAACTTAGTCTAAACTTCATCAAATTGAAAGAATTTTTTAATATTATTGTATTAGGTGAAGCATATAATGTGATGTATATTTAAGATTTCAAAAATGTTATATTCTTTGAAAGTTATAGTTGTTTTTCAAGAGTCTATCAATCAGGACTTCTTATTCACATCACCACTTTTTGGCATACCATGATCCTACACATACCCAATTAAGAGAATGATTTTGTTATGTTCTTATATGTATGTGGAATGCACCCATGAAACATGATGTACTATGCATTAAATAAGAATCTTTGCACAATATTTTCCATATGTATGAAATGGAAGAAAATTTATAAGGTATGCTTTTGGAAGTCCATGACATGTTATATTAGAAACTAAATGTGGATGTATCAAGTAGCACATATTTCATTACTCCTTAGTTTTACTTTTCTAGACTAGTTCTAGCCTGGCTGGGTATTCTTCATGCCAGGAAGGATTTTGGGTAAGTGTTATTGCTTTGTGGTAGGGTGGAAATGCACTCCCATAATATTCTCACCCTAACTAACTTTTGTGAATAGGTTTCTCAAGCTTCTTCCAGGAATGAATTTTGTTTACACTGTTATACACTTCTTTGTATTCAACATGGTGGTATTTGGTAATTTTATTGTTTACTTTTGTCATTGAAATGGAAATCCATATTTGATCTAATCTTTATCTTTTACTGGTGTGATTAGACAGTTGGTCAAAAATCTCTTGGGTTGTTATCCTGACTTGATAGTTTGTACTTGCTCATACTTGATGGGAAATCTCTTATTATGACTCCATTACTACGTTCAACAGTTGGTTGACATGTTTGGATATCTTTGGAAATAGTTATGGTTGTAGTTGTACTTCTTTTAGTCCTATATTATTGAGAAATGATTGGTATTATGTCAACTTATGCATTTGACCTTTGACTTGTTGACCGAATCCTTTATCTTTAATGCAAATTCATGATGTGGCCTTTGTATTGAAAGTTTAGTCTTTACATGTTCCTAGTGTATTGGAAAATTGCAATGGGTTGGAATATCTAAATCTTTCTTCAAATGCATTTGAGAGGCCAATCCCTGCATCACTAGCAAAGCTAAAATATCTAAAGTACATGGATCTTTCTTGCAATAATTTTTTAGGTATAATACCAATGGCTTTCAAAAACATGAAGATTCTCAAGCATCTAAATTTCTCTTTAAACAAGTTAACTGGAGAGGTCCCAAAGGGAGGAGCTTTCACAACACTTGATGCCTCACAAATTATGGGAAATATCAGTGTTTGTGGTGGATGGATAAATTTTTGATGAAGGGTGCTCCCCTTAATACCACAAACACATAACAAAATTAGAGAACAACAACAAGTTGCAAGAATAGAAAATGGGCTTCTTATTATCTCCACAAATGTGGAATTTCAAATTTTCAGAATTACAATATGCAAAGCCACATGGGCATTCCCTTACAATATTATGTAGGACAAAGCCTTGAATCATTACCCAGATCTACCCAGAGGTACCTTAGACAACACTACGGGACTTCTTTATATAGGCAATTTTCACCGCCCAAGAAGGTTCCAGAAATTTAGCCCTTAGGGCTAACCAAACTTAGAATTATTTTATTTTTTATTTTATTACATCATAGTCGACTCAAAATAACTTTTAAAACCTGAACAAAAATTTTGTAGAAAAATTATTTTCCACTATTTCAGGTGACCCAACTTCTGAAGACCATAAGTCATCACCAGTTGACCTAATTGACTATTATGACCCCATTTTGAAAAGGGCACAAAGTGCTCGACAATGCTTGACTCACACAAGCTTGAGTCAGCTGAAGTATAGACCTCATCTGGGGCTTCTAAAGCCTTCAAAATTGAGTTCAAAGTTTCTGTACCCTGCTACCAATACCAAAAATTTTCAATATCTTCAAAACTAGACTTGATATAGCCATGAAACTTTACTTGTAGGCTGATATGACTGAGATGAACCTTCCCATGTAAAATCAGAACATTCCAAGATCGTATGATCAACTTACTAAAAATAGAAAGTTTCCATAAATAACAACTCTGCACAAGATAGCCCTTATTGAAAAGCAAATAGAAATATTTTTGCGTGATGCAAGATTGCTCTTATATCTAGGCTACTCATGCATTAGACACCCAGGGTAATTTGAGAAGTGACCTCATCATGTCTCAGGTGTGAAGAGGAAAATCAAGATGGTTAACCTCCCCCTATGTCAGCCATGATGAATCTTCAATAGGTCATCCTTTCCACTTGACCAGATATTCTTCATATGTCCTATTCTATGTGCTTATGCCAACATGACTATCCAGTACATCCTCAATCTCTTTGATATCTGAACTAGCTACTGGAATACTCCACTGTGCTACTGTGATCTCATCTTCAACACCTCCTTCATGATACTCTGTCAGATCTGAAATTTTAAACACTAGTGAAATATTCAGCTCAGTACGCAATTCTACCTCATATGCATTTTTTGAATCATGCTTCTTTAGTATCTTACATGGCCCAAACTTCTTCATTTTCAATTTGTTATATGTACCAACTGGAAATCACTCATTCTACAAATGAACCATGACTTCATCTCCAACCTAAAATTCCATATGCCTCCTTTTCTCATCTGCCTTAGCCTTATACTGTGCATTCATCTTGGTAATGTGCTTCCTCACCTCCTTGTGGATGTTCTTCAAATGTTCTGCAAAATCCCCAGCTTCAGCACTACTTATTTCTCCTTTATCTATCTTCCTCAACTCAAATGCATTTTTGGGACTACTACTATATACAATCTAGAATGGTGATTTACCAGTGCTCCTATTAACAGAATTATTGTATATAAATTCTACTTGTGGTAAAATCAAATCCCATTCTGTTGGCTTATCTCCAACTAAACATCTCAGCAAATTCTCCAAACTCCTATTCACCACCTCTATCTGTCCATCAGTCTGTGGATGATATGATGAACTGAGCTTCAAATCTATCTTCAACTCTCCACTATTTGCTAGTGTCATTATGTGTGCTACCTTATTTGGCAAACTAGCTCCTGGAATCAAATCCATCTGATGACTAATCTTCCTTACCAGTGGTAATCCATCAAGCACATTATCAGATACAATATCTTGAAACTCATTCAATAATTCTACAACTTCTATAGGTACATCTTCTACTTCCTCTTTCCTAGCCTTTTGAATTAAGGTAAAACACATATGCTCATGCCACATACCATCTAATAATTTTCCTCTATCAACAAAAGTTATTCTTGCATTACCACATACCTTTTCTTCAATCTCCTTCAATGGCTTTAGCTTATGTCTCACTCCATCCTTTGTTAAGGAATAGGTATTCACACAACCATCATGTACAACATAT
Organism: Chamaecyparis obtusa; assembly: GCA_027943335.1. Classification (NCBI taxonomy): domain Eukaryota; kingdom Viridiplantae; phylum Streptophyta; class Pinopsida; order Cupressales; family Cupressaceae; genus Chamaecyparis; species Chamaecyparis obtusa. The sequence goes on from BSBK01013325.1 coordinate 84,230, forward strand.
TTGTCAAACTGCCATGACCTACCCAATAACATATGACATGCATCCATAGGTATGATATCACATAGTACCTCATCATGGTACCTACCAATCTTAAACTTTACTAGGCACTGTTCACTCACCATGACCTTGTGGTCATCCTGCACCTAGGCAACATGATATGGATGTGGATGTTTCTGTCTCTTGAGCTTCAACTTTGTCACCATCTCTTCTAACACTAAATTATTAGTACTACCACTATCAACAATCACATCACAACACATATCCTCACACTTGCACTTGGTGTGAAATAGGCTCCTTCTTTGCTTAGGTTCATTCTCACCACTCAATAGGACTCTTCTATTAATCAGTACTTCTCCTCTTTCAGCATCTTCAGAACTTGATGATCTGGCATCTTCATCTATATGTGCAACTTTGGCCTAGCTTTCATTCCTCCTATCTATCCTTCCTTGGCATTAAGGACATTAAAATGCCCTATGACCTTCTTCTCCATAGTGAAAACATATTCAACAGAAGCCTCCTCTTCCTGATCCTTGTCCTCTTCCTCTTCGTCTCTTATCTCTATTATTCTGATCATGGAAATGATTGAAATTATCTTCTCTCTAATTCTAACTATTACTGGCCTCATTCTTCTTTTTCAGATTTTCATTTTGATCTCCATATGACTATCCACCAGATCTTCTATCATGACCTCTTTCACTTTGTCTACTCTCGAACTTCTTTTTTAGCTTTTCCTCTACTTTTAGGGTAAACTGGTATGCCTCTTCAATACTATTCATTCAAACCAGATTTAACTCCTCCTAAATGCTCGGCCTCAACCCATTAAGGTAACAGGCAACTTTCTCCTTATTAGCTTCTGCATGGCCTGCTCTAATGAGGATTCGATAAAACTCCTCCGTATACTCCTGAATAGATCTTCCTACTTGCTTCAAACTTTCCATTTTCTTCAGTAGGTCAAGCTCATAATCAACAAGAATGAATTGTCACTTCAATTAATCCACCATCTGATCCCATCTTGTGATTTTATCTTTTCCTCTTCTATTTCACTCCAACTGAATCTCTTGCCACTAGATCTTCGCATGACCTTTCAATCTGGCCTTTGTAAACTTGACCTGATCAAGATCCTTGATATTTTCATACTCAAAATATTCTTCACATTTATTGATCTAGTCAATCAACTCCTCTGGGTTAAGATTTCTTCAAAATGTAGGAACCTCAATCTTAAGTCTTTTCTCGATCTTGGAAATGGCTTAGAAAAGTCTTTCTTCTTCTTGATTCAAAATTTTGAATTCTTGTTAGAATTTCCTTCTTCAGCTTCATCCTCATTTTCATCTCTGACATTAAGATTCATTCCTCTACAAATCTCCTCTTGCAATGCTCGCACTTGTCTCTAGAGTGTTCTAACCTTAGGCATCACAACACTAGCTCTTCCACCTCATTCCCTTCATGGAGGCATTTTCATGTGTATCACTGAAACCCTAACCACAATTCTGGTGCAAACTACCTCACAGTCGATGATCTATTTACACAAAACCCTAACCCACAGTCCTGGTGCAAACTACCTCACAATCAATGATCTATTTACACACTCAGAAACTCTTGCTTTGATACCACTTGATGAAGGGTGCTCCCCTTAATACCACAAACAGAGAATAGAAATAGAGAACAACAATAATTTGCAAGAATAGAAAATGGGCTTCTTATTATCTCCACAAATGTGGAATTCCAAATTTTTAGAATTACAATATGCAAAGCCACATGGGCATTCCCTTACAATATTCTGTAGGACAAAGCCTTGAATCATTACCCAGATCTACCCAGAACTGCCCTAGACAACACTACGAGTCTTCTTTATATAGACAATTTCCACCGTCCGAGAAGGTTCCAAAAATTTAGCCGTTAGGGCCGACCAAACTTAGAATTATTTTATTTTTCATTTTATTACATCGTAGTTGGCTCAAAATAACTTTTGAAACCCGAATAAAAATTTTGAAAGAAAATTATTTTCTACCATTTCAGGTGACCCAACTTCCAAAGACCATAAGTCATCACCAGTTGACCCGATTGACTATTATGACCCCATTTTAGAAAGGGCACAAAGTGCTCTACAGGGCCTAACTCACGCAAGCTCCAGTCAATCAAAGTATCGACCTCATCTGGGGCCTCTAAAGCCTTCAAAACTGAGTTCAAAGTTTTTGTACCCTGCTGCCAATATTGAAAATCTTCAATATCTTCAAAACTAGACCTGATCTAGCCATGAAACTTTACTAGCAAGCTGATATGACTGAGATGAACCTCCACATCTGAAATTAGAATATTCTAAGATTGTATGACCAACTTACTAAAAATAGCAAGTTTCCATAAATAGCAACTCTACACAAGATAACCCTTATTGAAAAAGAAAATAAAAATATTTTTGGGTGATGCAAGATTGCTCTTACACGCAAGATTCTCCTGCATCAATTTTCCACCATGCTCTCATTCTAATAAAAAACAATCATTAGTCTCCAAAAAGATAATAATTCTTGTTGTAATCAGCATTACAATTTTGATCATGTCTCTTGTATCATTGGTAGCATTTATCTATAGATGCAAATGATCCAATACCCCTATACTCAAAGTATGGTCTCCAAATATTTCACATGAAGAGCTTGTAGATGCAAATGGTGGGTTTAGTGATGAAAATCTCATAGGAAGTGGTAGTTTTGGGTCAGTTTATAAAGGGATTCTAAATAATGGCACAAATATTGTTGTTAAAGTTCTCAAGTTGCAAGATGAACATGCTCAGCAAAGTTTTAGTAGAGAATGCAATACATTAAAAAGATTTCGATACCTAAATGTAATTAAAATAATATCATCGTGCTCCAATATTAATTTTAAAGCCTTAATTCTTCCATTCATGTCAAATGCAAGTTTAAAGAGATGGTTGTATCATCATGAAGGGGGTGAATTCAGAAATTAGAGTGACCGAATAAGGATAGCAATGGAGATAGCACAAGGAATGGCATACCTTCACCATTATTTTTTTGTCCAAGTGATTTACAGTGACCTCAAGCCCAACAATGTTCTATTAGGAGATGACATGACTTCATACATAGCGGATTTTGGCATTTCCAATGTTAATTTCAACCACTCTATGGATTCTTTGACTTCTAAAAATGTTCTTAAGGGATATGTTGGCTACATTCCACTAGGTATATATTTCTTATTTTTGCATCATGCATTTCACTAGCTTCTTTCTTTATCTTATGAAACATCGAATGTTTCCAATGAATTAGGAATCATTTCTCCTTACTTATTTTCTATTACTGAGTATGGAATAGGTGGAAAACTTTCAACAAAAGGAGATGTATATAGTTATGGAATTTTAATTTTAGAGTTTTTCATGAGTAGGAGACCAATAGATGATATGTTCATTGGAGGAATCAATCTACAAAAATGGATAGAAATACATTTCTGAAATAAAATAGCAGATGTGGTTGATAATTGTCTTCTTATAGATGCACATGAATTAGACACATCAACAGTAATGGAATTCCTTACTCAATTTATATAAATTTGGTTGGTTTACACAAGGGAATCACCTCAAGAGCACCCTGATAGGATTGAGTAATTGATAGATTAAATAAAATCAGAGATGCATTTATTGGCACTATTAGTGCTCAAACTTTTAGATGATAAATAGGAATCAGATACCTCTGATATACAACTCTAACACTTCCCAATAGATGCATCTAAAAAAATTTAAACACTAAGGTATTAAGGTTAAAAACCTTCTTCACTTTGATCCTTAAGCTCAGGCGGGTTTACCTTTCAAATCTTCTTCTCTAAAGTATGACAATAGTTATGTCCTCAACAAAGAAAATACACATTCAGATTATACAAAAAACTTAGAATGAACTGATTATTTGATTTATTGATGGTGAAAATGCAAATTAAGCTATAACCAGTGCCAAATCCTAGGGCATCAGAGTCAGAAAATACACATCAACAGAAAACCCTTCAAAAAAAATATGCTAAAACCCAAATGAGGTTCCTTACACACCACTCTCCCATTTTCTTAATCCTACTATCAAATTCTTATACAGACCATAAATTTCCATTGATCTCCCTTAAGATTTACACTTGCCTTGAAAGGAACTTAAGCTTAACCCCTATATCTACCTTGTAAATAATGTATCAAAATTCCTTACAATTTAACACATAAAGGAATTCAACATCCATACACGAAGATAAATTGAATATGCAAAGGAGTTCCAGTATATTGTATTGATATTTTTAACTGTATTAGTGCATTCTTGACAAAGAATTGTAGGACCAAAGTACTTTTATCAAAACTCTCTTTACAAGATAATATTCACCACCCTTTACAAAAGAAGAAAACTTTCTATTTATACCACTTACTATCTTGGAATCCTCAGAGAAATGATGCAACAAGCTTCGGATAGCCAAGACAGTGACTTGCACTTCAGACAAAAGTACATTACATTATGACCAGAAACCACAAGAAATAAAAAGTTGATTCTCATCATACTAAATCTTCACAGGTGGCATCTTCATCTGATGATATTTTGATGTAGCAGCATCCTGGGTGTAAGAGCAATCTTGCATCACCCAAAAAAAATATTTCTATTTTTATATTCAATAAGGGCTATTTTGTGCAAAGCTGCTATTTATAGAAAGTTACTATTTTTGGTAATTTTTGTATGTGCTCAGAATGATCTGATTTCTTTCTTGGAAGTTCATTGTGGTCATATAAGTCTGCCAGTAAAGTTTCATTGCTAGATCAAGTGTATATTGGAAGATATTGAAGATTTTTGGTATTGGCAGCAGGGTACAGAAACTTTGAACTCAATTTTGAAATCTTTAGAGGCCTCAGATGAGGTCAAAAATTTGGGTGATGGGCGCTTGTGTGAGTCAAGCCTATAGAGCGCTTTGTGGCATTTCTGAAATGGGGTTATAATAGCCGATCGGGTCAACTGGTGATGACTTATGGTCTTCAGAAGTTGGGCCACCTGAAATGGCGAAAAATAATTTTCTTCAAAATTTCTGTTTCGGTTTCAAAGGTTATCTTGAGCCGACTATGATGTAATAAAATGTAAAATAAAATAATTATAAGTTTGGTCGGCCTTATTGGCTAAAATTCTGGAACCTTCCCAGGCGGTGGAAAATTGCCTATACAAGAAAGGCTGTATTATTGCCTTAGGCAGTTCAGAATAGTTCCAGGTAGTAGATCTGGGTAATAGTTCAAGGCTTTGTCTTACAGAATATTGTAAGCGAATGCCCATGTGGCTTTGCATATTGTAATTCTAAAATTTTATAATTCTACATTTGTGGGGATAATAAGAAGCCAATTTTTTGTTCTTGCATATTGTTCTTGTTTCTCTATTTCTGTTATGTGTTTGTGGTATTAAGGGGAGCACCCTTCACCAACTGGTATCAGAGCAGGAGTTTCTAAGTGTGTAAAAAGATCACTGACTATGAGGCAGTTTGCAACAGGACTGTGGTTAGGGTTTCAGCGTGCATCACAATAATGTCTCCACAAAGGGAATGTGGTAGAAGAGCTCATGTTGTAACACCTAAGGTTAGGGCACTGCAGAGACAAGTGCGAGTATTGCAAGAAGAGATTCGTAGAGGAATGAATCTTAATGTCAGAGATGAAAGTGAGGATGAAGCTGAAAAAGAATATCAAGAAGGAGAAGTCAAAATTGTGAACCAGGAGGAAGAAAGACTTTTTCGAGCCATTTCTAAGATTGGGAAAAGACCTAAGATTGAGATTCCTACATTTTTTGGAAATCTCAACACAGAAGAAGTGATCAACTGGATCAATGAATGTGAGGAATATTTTGAGTATGAAGATGTTGAGGATCCTGATAGGGTCAAATTTGTGAAGGCCAGACTGAAAGGTCATGCGAAGATATGGTGGCAAGAGATTCAGTTGGAGCGAAATAGAAGGAGAAAGGAGAAAATCATGAGATGAGATCGGATGGTGGATAAATTGAAGTGATAGTTCATTCCTGTTGATTATGAGCTTGACCTATTGAAGAAAATGCAGAGTTTGAAGCAAGTAGGAAGATCTGTTTAAGAGTATACAGAGGAGTTCTATCGACTTCTCATCAGAATAGGCTATGCAGAAGCTGATAAGGAGAAAGTTGCCTGATATCTTAATGGGTTAAGGCCAAGCATTCAGGAGGAGCTGAATCTAGTTCGAATGAACAGTATTAAAGAGGCATACCAGTTTGCCCTAAAAGTAGAGGAAAAGCTGAACAAGAAGTTTGAGAGCAAAAAAAATGGAAGAGGTCACGGTGGATGATCTGGTGGACGGTCATATGGTGGCCAAAATAAAGATCTAAAAAAGAAGGATGAGGCCAGTAGCAGTGAGAATCAGCGAGGAAATAATTTCAATCACTTCTAGGATCAAAATAATAGAGATTAGAGAGGAAGAGGAAGAGGAAAAGGATCTGGAAGAGGTGGCTTCCGTGGAAAATGTTTTCATTATGGAGAAGAAGGTCATAGGGCATTTGAATGTCCTCAGTGCCAAGGCAGAACAGATAGGAGAAATGAAGGCTAGGCCAGAGTTGCACATGTAGATGAAGATGCCAGATCATCAAATTCTGAAAATGCTGAAAGAGGAGAAATATTGATTAACAGAAGAGTCCTGTTGAGTGGTGAGAATGAATATGAGCAAAGGAAGAGCCTATTTCGCACCAGGTGCAAGTGTGAAGGTAACTGTTGTGATGTGATTATTGATAGTGGAAGCACTGACAATTTGGTGTCAAAAGAGATGGTGACAAAGTTGAAGCTCAAGAGATAGAAACACCCACATCCATATCGGATTGCCTGGGTATAGGATGACCACAAGGTCATGGTCAATGAACAATGCCTAGTGAAGTTCAAGATTGGCGGGTACCAAGATGAGGTATTGTGTGATATCATATCTATGGATGCATGTCATATGTTGTTGGGTAGACCATGGCAGTTTGACAGATGTGCTGTACATGATGGTCGTGCGAATACCTATTTTTTGACAAAAGATGGAGTGCGACATAAGCTAAAACCATTGAAGGAGACTGAAGAAAAGGTATGTGGTAATGCAAGGATAACTTTTGTTGATGGAAAAAATTTCCTAGATAGTATGAGGAATGAGCATGTATTTTTTACTTTAATTCTAAAAGCTGCTAAAGAGAAAGTAGAAGATGTTCTTGTAGAAGTTGCAGATTTGTTGAATGAGTTTTAGGATATTCTATCCGATAACATACCTGATAGATTACCACCAGTCAGGAAGATCAGTCATCAGATGGACTTGATCCCAGGAGCGAGTTTGCCAAATAAGGCAGCACACAGAATGACACTTGCAGAAAGTGAGGAGTTGAACAGACAAGTACATGAACTATTACAGAAAGGATTGATCCATGAGAGTCTGAGTCTCTGTGCTGTACCAGTGGTATTAGCACCCCAAAGAAGAATGGAAGATGTGTAAAGATTCTATGGCAATAAACAAGATCACAATCAAGTACAAGTTTCCATTACCACGAATGGATGATATTATGGACTGTTTGAGTGGAGCTGTGTATTTCTCAAAGATAGATCTGAAGAGTGGATATCATCAAATTCGGATCAGAGAAGTAGATGAATGGAAGACTACCTTCAAGACAAAGGAAGGACTATATGAGTGGTTAGTCATGCATTTTGGGCTAACCAATGCATGGAGCACTTTCATGCGGCTCATGAACAAGGTTCTGAAAAAATTTCTGGGTAAGTTTGTCATTGTTTACTTAGATGATATTTTGATCTTTAGTAAGACATTGGATGAGCATATGATGCATATTCGTATGGTATTTGAGAAGTTGAGAGAAGAGAAATTGTTGATTAATTTGAAGAAGTACAATTTTGTGAAGAAAGAGTTGGTGTATTTGGGGTTTGTAGTTTTAGGAGAAGGTCTAAAAATGGACACAGAGAAGGTACAGGCTATCCTTGAATGGCCTACTCCAAGGAGTGCTACTGAGGTAAGATCTTTTCATGGTCTAGCTAGCTTTTATAGAAAGTTTATCAAAAAATTTAGCAGTATTTGTGGACCCTTGACTGAAACAATGAGAGGGGATAGAAAAGAGTTTAAGTGGACTAATGGGGCAGAAAAGAGTTTTCAATTGTTGAAACAAAAAGTTACAGAACAACCTGTTTTAGCACTTCCAAATTTTAATAAGGTTTTTCAAATAGATTGTGATGCTAGTGGTACTACAATAGGAGCTGTTATGAGCCAAGAAGGTAAACCTGTTGCTTATTTCAGTGAGAAGTTAAATGATGTCAAGAGGAAATATTCTATTTATAATCAGGAATTTTATGCTATAGTTCAGACATTAAAGAAGTGGAGACATTATCTACTTTCTAAGGAGTTTGTTTTGTAAACTGATCATCAAGCTTTGCAATATTTGAATAGTCAAGAAAAATTGAATCAAACGCATTTGAAATGGGTTGAGTTTTTGCAGAGTTATACATATGTTTTGAAACATAGGAGTGGAAAGTCTAATAGGGTTGCAGATGCTCTTAGCAGAAGGAAACTATTGCTGACAGAAATGCAGATTGAAGTGGTTGGGTTCAAGGAACTCAAGAATTTGTATCGAGAGGATCTTGATTTTGGTGAAGCTTGGAAAGCTTGTACAGAACCTGTTATTCTAGACAGGATGAAATGGTTGGATTTCATCATCTAGGATGATATGCTATTCAGAGGGAGTCAGTTGTGCAATCCACGAAGCTCTATGAGGGAGAATCTCATCAAGGAGGAGCATAGCAGAGGATTGGCTGGACATTTTGGCCGTGATAAAACCCTCAGTTTGGTTAGTAAGAATTATTATTGGCCACAGTTGCAGCAAGATGTGAAGAAGTTTGTACAGAGTTGCAGAGTATGTCAGATGGCGAAAGGAGTGAAGCAGAATAAAAGGTTGTATCAGCCATTACCCGTACCAAAGAAGCCTTGGGAGGATATCAGCATGGACTTTGTTCTTGGTTTACCGAGCACTCAGTGGGGACATGATTCAATTTTTGTGGTGGTTGACAGATTTTCAAAGATGACACATTTCATTCCCTACAAAAAGACTAATGATGTTGTTCATGTAGCATAATTATTTTTCAGAGAAGTAGTGAGACTTCATGGTTTTCCAAAGACCATAGTTACAGATCGGGACACTAAGTTTGTTGGATATTTTTGGCGTACATTGTGGAAGAAGTTGAAAATAGATTTGAAGTTCAGTTCATCACATCATCCACAGACTGATGGACAGATAGAGGTGGTGAATAGGAGTCTGAAAAATTTGCTGAGATGTTTGGTTGGAGATAAGCCAACAATATGGGATTTGATTTTACCACAGGTGAAATTTGCATACAATAATTCTGTCAACAGGAGCACTGGTAAATCACCATTCTAGATTGTATATGGAAGTAGTGCAAGAAATGCATCTGAATTGAGGAAGATAGATAAAGGAGAAATAAGTAGTGTTGAAGCTGAGGATTTTGTAGAACACTTGAATAACATCCATGGGGAGGTGAGGAAGCATATTACCAAGATGAATACACAGTATAAGGCTAAGGCAGATGAGAAAAGAAGGTATAAGGAATTTCAGGTTGGTGATGAAGTCATGGTTCATTTGCAGAAGGATCAATTTCTAATTGGTACATATAACAAGCTGAAAATGAAGAAGTTTGGACCATGTAGGATACTAAAGAAATATGATTCAGGAAACGCTTATAAGGTAGAATTGCCTACTGAGATAAATATTTCACCGGTGTTTAACATTTCAGATCTAACAGAGTATCATGAAGGAGGTGTTGAAGATGAGATCACAGCAGCACAGTGGAATATTCCAGCAACTAGTTCAGACACTAAGGAGATCGAAGATATACTGGACAGTCATGTTGGCAGAAGCACAAGGAACAGGACATGTGAAGAATATCTGGTTAAGTGGAAAGGACGACCTGTTGAAGATTCATCATGGCTGACAAAGGAGGAGGTTAGCCATCTTGGTTTTCCTCTGCACACCTGAGTCGTGACAGGTTCACTTCTCAAATTACCCTGGGTGTCTGATGTAGGAGCATCCCAGGTGTAAGAGCAATCTTGCATCACCCAAAAAAAATATTTCTATTTTTATATTCAATAAGGGCTATTTTGTGCAGAGCTGCTATTTATGGAAAGTTACTATTTTTGATAATTTTTGTATGTGCTCAGAATGATCTGATTTCTTTCTTGGAGGTTCATTTTGGTCATATAAGTCTGCCAGTAAAATTTCATTGCCAGATCAAGTGCATATTGGAAGATATTGAAAATTTTTGGTATTGGCAGCAGGGTACAGAAACTTTGAACTCAATTTTGAAAGCTTTAGAGGCCCCCGATGAGGTCAAAAATTTGGGTGATGGGCACTTGCGTGAATCAAGCCTGTAGAGCACTTTGTGGCATTTCTGAAATGAGGTTATAATAGCCGATCGGGTCAACTGGTGATGACTTATGGTCTTCGGAAGTTAGGCCACCTGAAATGGTGGAAAATAATTTTTTTCAAAATTTATGTTCGGGTTTCAAACGTTATCTTGAGCCTAATATGATGTAATAAAATGTAAAATAAAATAATTCTAAGTTTGGTCGGCCTTATTGGCTAAAATTCTGGAACCTTCCTAGGCGGTGGAAAATTGTCTATATAAGGAAGGCTATATTATTATCTTAGGCAGTTCAGAATAGTTCTAGGTAGTAGATCTGGGTAATAGTTCGAGGCTTTGTCCTACAAAATATTGTAAGGGAATTCCCATGTGGCTTTGCATATTGTAATTCTGAAAGTTTATAATTCCACATTTGTGGAGATAATAAGAAGCTAATTTTTTGTTCTTGCATATTGTTGTTGTTTCTCTATTTCTATTATGTGTTTGCGGTATTAAGGGGAGCACCCTTCACCAACTGGTATCAGAGTAGAAGTTCTTGAGTCTGTAAATAGATCGTTGACTATGTTACAGTTTGCACCAAGACCATGGTTAGGGTTTCAGTGTGCATTGCAAAAATGCCTCCACAAAGGGAACGTGGCAGAAGAGCTCATGTTGTAACACTTCAGGTTAGGGCACTACAGAGACAAGTGTGAGCATTGCAAGAAGAGATTCGTAGAGGAATGAATCTTAATGTCAGAAATGAAAGTGAGGATGAAGCTGAAGAAGAATATTAAGAAGGAGAAGTCAAAATTGTGAACCAAGAGGAAGAAAGATATTTTTGGACCATTTTTAAGATTGGGAAAAGACCTAAGATTGAGGTTCCTACATTTTCTGAAATTCGTAACCCATAAGAATTGATCGACTAGATCAATGAATGTGAAGAATATTTTGAGTATGAAGATGTTGAGGATCCTGATAGGGTCAAATTTATAAAGGCCAGACTAAAAGGTCATGCGAAGATATGGTGGCAAGAGATTCAGTTGGAGTGAAATAGAAAGGGAAAGGAGAAAATCACGAGACAAGATCAGTTGGTAGATAAATTGAAGCGACAGTTCATTCCTATTGATTATGAGCTTGACCTACTGAAGAAAATGCAAAGTTTGAAGCAAGCAAGAAGATTTGTTCAGGAGTATACAAAGGAGTTCTATCGACTTCTCATCAGAACAGGCCATGCAGAAGCTGATAAGGAGAAAGTTGCCCGATACCTTAATGGGTTAAGGCCAAGCATTCAGGAGGAGCTGAATCTGGTTCAAATGAACAGTATTGAAGAGGCATACCAGTTTTCCCTAAAAGTAGAGGAAAAGCTGAACAAGAAGTTTGAGAGCAGACAAAATGGAAGAGGTCACGGTGGATGATCTGGTGGACGGTCATATGGTGGTTGAAATGAAGATCTGAAAAAGAAGGATGAGGCTAGTAGCAGTCAGAATTAGTGAGGAAATAATTCTAATCACTTCCAGGATCAGAATAATAGAGATCAAAGAGGAAGAGGAAAAGGACAAGGATTTGGAAGAGGTGGCTTCCATGGAACATGTTTTTACTATGGAGAAGAAGGTCATAGGGTATTTGAATGTCTTCAGTGCCAAGGCAGAACAAACAGGAGAAATGAAGGCCAGGCTAAAGCTGCACATGTAGATGAAGATGCCAAATCATCAAATTTTGAAGATGCTGAAAGAGGAGAAATATTTATTAACAGAAAAGTCCTGTTGAGTGGTGAGAATGAACCTCAGCAAAGGAGGAGCTTGTTTCGCACCAGGTGCAAGTGTGAAGGTAAATATTGTGATGTGATTATTGATAGTGGAAGCACTAACAATTTGGTGTTAGAAGAGATGGTGACAAAGTTAAAGCTCATGAGATAGAAACACCCACATCCATATCGGATTGCCTGGGTACAGGATGACCATAAGGTCATGGTCAATGAATAATGCCTAGTGAAGTTCAAGATTGTCGGATACCAAGATGAGGTATTATGTGATATCATATCTATGGATGCATGTCATATGTTGTTTGGTAGACTATGGCAGTTTGACAGATGTGCTGTACATGATGGTCGTGTGAATACCTATTCCCTGACAAAAGATGGAGTGCAACATAAGATAAAACCATTGAAGGAGACTGAAGAAAAGGTATGTGGTAATGCAAGGATAAATTTTGTTGATGGAAGAAATTTCCTAGATGGTATGAGGCATGAGCATGTATGTTTTGCTTTAATTCCAAAAGCTGGTAAAGAGGAAGTAGAAGATGTTCCTATAAAAGTTGTAGATTTGTTGAATGAGTTTCAAGATATTATATCTGATAATGTGCCTGATGGATTACCACTAGTCAGGAAGATCAGTCATCAGATGGACTTAATCCTAGGAGCAAGTTTGCAAAATAAGGCAGCACATAGAATGACACCTGCAGAAAGTGAGAAGTTGAACAGACAAGTACATGAACTCTTACAAAAAGGATTGATCCGTGAGAGTCTGAGTCCCTGTGCTGTACTAGCGGTATTAGCACCAAAGAATAATGGAGAATGGATGATGTGTACATATTCTAGGGCAATAAATAAGATCATAATCAAGTACAGGTTTTCATTGCCACGAATGGATGATATTATGGACTATTTTAGTGGAGCTGTGTATTTCTCAAAGATAGATCTAAAGTGTAGATATAATCAGATTCAAATCAAAGAAGGAGATGAATGAAAGACTGCCTTCAAGACAAAAGAAGGACTATATGAGTGGTTAGTCATACCTTTTGGGCTAACCAATGCACCGAACACTTTCATGCGGCTCATGAACGAGGTTCTGAAAGAATTTTTGGGTAAGTTTGTCATTGTTTACCTAGATGATATTTTGATCTTTAGTAAGACATTGGATGAGCATATGATGCATATTCGTATGGTATTTGAGAAGTTGAGAGAAAATAAAATTGTTGATTAATTTGAAGAAGTGCAGTTTTATGAAGAAAGAGTTGGTGTATTTGAGGTTTGTAGTTTCAGGAGGTCTAAAAATGGACCCAAAGAAGGTACAGGCTATCCTTGAATGGCCTACTCCAAGGAGTGCTACTGAGGTAAGATCTTTTCATGGTCTAGCTAGCTTTTACAAAAAGTTTATCAAAAATTTTAGCAGTATTTGTGGACCCTTGACTGAAATAATGAGAGGGGATAGAAAATAGTTTAAGTGGACTAATGGGGCAGAAAAGAGTTTTCAATTGTTGAAACAAAAAGTTACAGAACAACCTGTTTTAGCACTTTGAGATTTTAATAAGGTGTTTCAAGTAGATTGTGATGCTAGTGGTACTGCAATAGGACCTGTTATGAGCCAAGAAGGTAAACCTGTTGCTTATTTCAGTGAGAAGTTAAATGGTGCCAAGAGAAAATATTCTGTTTATGATCAAGAATTTTATGCTATATTTCAGGCATTATAGAAGTGGAGACATTATCTACTTCCTAAAGAGTTTTTTTTGTATACTGATCATCAAGCTTTGCAATATTTGAATAGTCAAGAAAAATTAAATCAAATGCATTTGAAATGGGTTGAGTTTTTGCAGAGTTATACATTTGTTTTGAAACACAGGAGTGGAAAGTCTAATAAGGTTGCAGATGCTCTTAGCAGAAGGCAACTATTGCTGACAGAAATATAGATTGAAGTGGTTGGGTTCAAAGAACTCAAAAATTTATATCCAGAGGATCTTGATTTTAGTGAAGTTTGGAAAGCTTGTACAGAACCTGTTACTTTAGACAGGATGAAATGGTTGGATTTCATCATCTAGGATGATATGCTATTCAAAGGGAGTCAGTTGTGCATTCCACGAAGTTCTATGAGGGAGAATCTCATCAAGGAGAAGCATAGTAGAGGATTGGCTGGATATTTTAGTCGTGATAAAACCCTTGGTTTGGTTAGTGAGAATTATTATTGGCCACAGTTGCAGCAAGATGTGAAGAAGTTTGTACAGAGTTGCAGAGTATGTCAGATGGCGAAAGGAGTGAAGTAGAATACAGGGTTGTATCAGCCATTACCCGTACCAAAGAAGCCTTGAGAGGATATCATTATGGACTTTGTTCATGGTTTACCAAGGACTCAGTGGGGACATGATTCAATTTTTGTGGTGGTTGACAGATTTTCAAAGATGACACATTTCATTCCCTGCAAGAAGACTAATGATGTTGTTCATGTAGCAAAATTATTTTTTAGAAAAGTAGTGAGACTTCATGGTTTGCCAAAGACCATAGTTTCAGATCGGGACACTAAGTTTCTTAGATATTTCTAGTGTACATTGTGGAAGAAGTTGAAGACAAATTTGAAGTTCAGTTCATCACATCATCCACAGACTGATGGACAGATAGAGGTGGTGAATAGGAGTTTGAAAAATTTGCTGAGATGATTGGTTGGAGATAAGCCAAGAGGATGAAATTTGATTTTACCATAGGCAGAATTTGCATACAATAATTCTGTCAATAGGAGCACTGGTAAATCACCATTCCAGATTGTATATGGAAGTAGTCCAAGAAATGCATCTGAATTGAGGAAGATAGATAAAGGACAAATAAGTAGTGTTGAAGCTGAGGATTTTGCAGAACACTTGAAAAATATCCATGGGGAGGTGAGGAAGCATATTACCAAGATGAATGCACAGTATAAGGCTAAGGCAGATGAGAAAAGGAGGTATAAGGAATTTCAAGTTGGTGATGAAGTCATGGTTCATTTGCGGAAGGAGCGGTTTCCAGTTGGTACATATAACAAGCTAAAAATGAAAAAGTTTGGACCATGTAGGATACTGAAGAAACATGATTTAGGAAATGCATATGAGGTAGAATTGCCTACTGAGCTAAATATTTCACCAGTGTTTAACATTTCAGATCTGACAGAGTATCATGAAGGAGGTGTTAAAGATGAGATCATAGCAGCACAGTGGAGTATTCCAGCAACTAGTTCAGACACTAATGAGATCGAAGATATATTGGACAGTCATGTTGGTAGAAGCACAAGGAACAAGACATGTGAAGAATATCTAGTCAAGTGGAAAGGATGACCTGTTGAAGATTCATCATGGCTGACAAAGGAGGAGGTTAGCCATCTTGGTTTTCCTCTGCACACCTGAGTTGTGATAGGGTCACTTCTCAAATTACCCTGGGTGTCTGATGCAGGAGCATCCTGGGTGTAAGAGAAATCTTGCATCACCCAAAAAAAATATTTTTGTTTTTATATTCAATAAGGGCTATTTTGTGCAGAGCTGCTATTTATGGAAAGTTACTATTTTATGTAATTTTTGTATGTGCTCAGAATGATCTGATTTCTTTCTTGGAGGTTCATTTTGGTCATATAAGTCTGCGAGTAAAGTTTCATTGCTAGATCAATTGTATATTGGAAGATATTGAAAATTTTCGGTATTGGCAGCAAGGTACAGAAAATTTGAACTTAATTTTAAAGGCTTTAAAGGCCCCGAATGAGGTCAAAAATTTGGGTGATGGGCGGTTACATGAGCCAAGCCTATAAAGTGCTTCGTGGCGTTTCTGAAATGGGGTTATAATAGCTGATCGGGTCAACTGGTGATGACTTATGGTCTTCGGAAGTTGGGCCACCTGAAATGGGAGAAAATAATTATCTTCAAAATTTATGTTTAGGTTTCAAAGGTTATCTTGAGCCGACTATGATGTAATAAAATGCAAAATAAAATAATTCTAAGTTTGGTCGGCCTTATTGGCTAAAATTCTGGAACCTTCCTAGGCGGTGGAAAATTGCCTATATAAGGAAGGCTGTATTATTGTCTTAGGTAGTTTAGAATAGTTCTGGGTAGTAGATTTGGGTAATAGTTCGAGGCTTTGTCCTACAAAATATTATAAGGGAATGTCCATGTGGCTTTGCATATTGTAATTCTCAAAGTTTTTAATTCCACATTTGTGGAGATAATAAGAAACCAATTTTCTATTCTTGCATATTGTTGTTGTTTCTCTATACCTGTTATGTGTTTGTGGTATTAAGGGGAGCACCCTTCACCAAGTGGTATTAGAGCAGGAGTTCCTGAGTGTGTAAATAGATCACCGACTATGAGGTAGTTTGCACCAGGACCGTGGTTAAGGTTTTAGTGCGCATCACAAAAATGTCTCCACGAAATGAACGTGGCGGAAGAGCTAGTGTTCTAATACCTGAGGTTAGGGCACTGCAGAGACAAGTGCAAGCATTGCAAAAGGAGATTCATAGAGGAATGAATCTTAATGTCAGAGATGAAAGTGAGGATGAAGCTGAAGAAGAATATCAAGAAGGAGAAGTCAAAATTGTGAACCAAGTGGAAGAAAGACTTTTTCGGGCCATTTGTAAGATTGAGAAAAGACCTAAGATTAAGGTTCCTACATTTTCTGGAAATCTTAACCCAGAAGAGTTGATCGACTAGATCAATGAATGTGAGGAATATTTTGAGTATGAAGATGTTGAGGATCTTGATAGGGTTAAATTTGCGAAGGCCAGACTAAAAGGTCATGCGAAGATATGGTGGCAAGAGATTCA
Source organism: Chamaecyparis obtusa (assembly GCA_027943335.1). NCBI lineage: Eukaryota > Viridiplantae > Streptophyta > Pinopsida > Cupressales > Cupressaceae > Chamaecyparis > Chamaecyparis obtusa. The sequence continues at coordinate 101,173 of BSBK01013325.1, forward strand.
GTTGGAGCGAAATATAAGGGGAAAGGAGAAAATCACGAGATGGAATCGGATGGTGGATAAACTGAAGTGACTGTTCATTTCTGTTGATTATGAGCTTGACCTACTGAAGAAAATGCAGAGTTTGAAGCAAGCATGAATATCTGTTCAGGAGTATATAGATGAGTTCTATCGACTTCTCATCAGAATAGGCCATGCAGAAGCTGATAAGGAGAAAGTTGTCAGATACCTTAATGGGTTAAGGTCAGTTATTTAGGAGGAGCTGAATCTGGTTCGAATGAACAGTATTGAAGAGGCATACCAGTTTGCCCTAAAAGTAGAGAAAAAGCTGAACAAGAAGTTTGAGAGCAGACTAAATGGAAGAGGTCACGATGAACGATCTGGTGGACGGTCATATGGTGGCTGAAATAAAGATCTAAAAAAGAAAGATGAGGCCAGTAGCAGTTAGAATTAGTGAAGAAATAATTTCAATCACTTCCAGGATCAAAATAATAGAGATCAGAGAGGAAGAGGACGAGGACAAGGATCTAGAAGAGGTGGCTTCCGTGGAACATGTTTTCACTGAGGAGAAGAAGGTCATAGGATATTTGAATGTCCTCAGCACCAAGGCAGAATAGACAGGAGAAATGAAGGCCAGGCTAGAGTTGCACATGTAGATGAAGATGTCAGATCATTAAATTTTAAAGATGTTGAAAGATGAGAAACGTTGATTAACAGAAGAGTCCTGTTGAGTGGTGAGAATGAACCTCAGCAAAGGAGGAGCCTATTTCGAACCAGGTGCAAGTGTGAAGGTAAATGTTGTGATGTGATTATTGATAGTGGAAGCACTGACAATTTGGTGTCAAAAAAGATGGTGACAAAGTTGAAGCTCAAGAGATAGAAACACCCACATCCATATCGGATTGCTTGGATACAGGATGACCACAAGGTCATGGTCAATGAACAATGCATAGTGAAGTTCAAGATTGGCGGATACCAAGATGAGATATTGTGTGATATCATATCTATGGATGCATGTCATATGTTGTTGGGTAGACCATGGTAGTTTGACAGATGTGCTTTACATGATGGTCATGCGAATACCTATTCCCTGACAAAGGATGGAGTGCGACATAAGCTAAAACCATTGAAGGAGACTGAAGAAAAAGTATGTGATAATGCAAGGATAACTTTTTTTGATGGAAGAAATTTCTTAGATGGTATGAGGCATGAGCATGTATGTTTTTCTTTAATTCCAAAAGCTGGTAAAGAGGAAGTAGAAGATGTTCTTCTAGAAGTTGCAGATTTATTGAATGAGTTTCAAGATATTGTAACTGATAACATGCTTGATGGATTACCACTAGTCAAGAAGATCAGTCATTAGATGGACTTGATCCCAGGAGTGAGTTTGCCAAATAAGGCAGCACATAGAATGACACCTGCAGAAAGTGAGGAGTTGAATAGATAAGTACATGAATTGTTACAAAAAAAATTGATCAGTGAGAGTCTGAGTCCCTGTGCTGTACCAGCGGTATTAGCACCAAAGAAGAATGGAGAATGGAGGATGTGTACAGATTCTAGAGCAATAAACAAGATCATAATCAAGTACAGGTTTCCATTGCCACGAATGGATGATATTATGGACTGTTTGAGTGGAGCTGTGTATTTCTCAAAGATAGATCTGAAGAGTGGATATCATCAAATTCGGCTCAGAGAAGGAGATGAATGGAAGACTGCCTTCAAGACAAAGGAAAGACTATATGAGTGGTTAGTCATACATTTTGGGCTAACCAATGCACCGAGCACTTTCATGCGGCTCATGAATGAGGTTCTCAAATAATTTCTAAGTAAGTTTGTCATTGTTTATCTAGATGATATTTTGATCTTTAATAAGACATTAGATGAGCATATGATGCATATTCGTATGGTATTTGAGAAGTTGAGAGAAGAGAAATTGTTAATTAATTTGAAGAAGTATAGTTTTGTGAAAAAAAAATTAGTGTATTTGGGGTTTGTAGTTTCAGAAGAAGGTCTAAAAATAGACCCAAAGCAGGTACAGGCTATCCTTGAATGGCATACTCCAAGGAGTGCTACTGAGGTAAGATATTTTCATGGTCTATCTAGCTTTTACAAAAAGTTTATCAGAAATTTTAGCAGTATTTTTGGACCCTTGACTGAAACAATGAGAGGGGATAGAAAAGAGTTTAAGTGGACTAATGGGGCAGAAAAAAGTTTTTAATTGTTAAAAAAAAAAGTTACAGAAAAACCTATTTTAGCACTTCCAGATTTTAATAAGGTGTTTCAAGTAGATTGTGATGCTAATGGTACTGCAATAGGAGCTGTTATGAGCCAAGAAAATAAATCTTTTGCTTATTTCAGTGAGAAGTTAAATGATGCCAAGAGGAAATATTCTATTTATGATCATGAATTTTATGCTATAGTTTAGACATTAAAGAAGTGGAGACATTATCTACTTCCTAAAGAGTTTGTTTTGTATACTGATCATCAAGCTTTGCAATATTTAAATAGTCAAGGAAAATTGAATCAAAGGCATTTGAAATGGGTTGAGTTTTTACAGAGTTATACATTTATTTTGAAACACAGGAGTGGAAAGTCTAATAGGGTTGTAGATGCTCTTAGCAGAAGGCAACTATTGCTGACAGAAATGAATATTGAAGTGGTTAGGTTCAAGGAACTCAAGAATTTGTATCGAGAGGATCCATATTTTGGTGAAGCTTGGAAAGCTTGTACAGAACCTGTTATTCTAGACAGGATGAAATGGTTGGATTTCATCATCCAGGATGATATGCTATTCAGAGGGAGTCAATTGTGCATTCCACAAAGTTGTATGAGGGAGAATCTCATCAAGGAGAAGCATAGCAGAGGATTGGCTGGACATTTTGGTCGTGATAAAACTATTGGTTTGGGTAGTGAGAATTATTATTGGCCATAGTTGCAGCAAGATATGAAGAAGTTTGTACAGAGTTGCAGAGTATGTCAGATGATGAAAAGAGTGAAGCAGAATATAAGGTTGTATTAGCCATTACCCGTACCAAAGAAGCATTGGGAGGATATCAGCATGGACTTTGTTCTTGGTTTACCGAGGACTCAGCGGGGACATGATTCAATTTTTGTGGTGGTTGAAAAATTTTCAAAGATGACACATTTCATTCCCTGCAAGAAAATTAATGATGTTGTTCATGTAGCAGAATTATTTTTCAGAAAAGTAGTGAGACTTCATGGTTTGCCAAAGACTATAGTTTCAGATCAGGACACTAATTTTGTTGGATATTTTTAGCGTACATTGTGGAAGAAGTGGAAGATAGATTTCAAGTTTAGTTCATGACATCATCCACAGACTGATGGACAGATAGAGGTGGTGAATAGGAGTTTGAAAAATTTACTGAGATGTTTGGTTGGAGATAAGCCAATAGGATGGGATTTAATTTTACCATAGGCAGAATTTGCATACAATAATTCTATCAACAGGAGCACTGGTAAATCACCATTCTAGATTGTATATGGAAGTTGTCGAAGAAATGCATCTGAATTGAGAAAGATAGATAAAGGAGAAATAAGTAGTGCTGAAGCTGAGAATTTTGTAGAACATTTGAAGAACATCCATGGGGTGGTGAGTAAGCATATTACCAAAATGAATGCACAGTATAAGGCTAAGGCAGATGAAAAAATGAGGTATAAGAAATTTCATGTTGGTGATGAAGTCATGGTTCATTTGCGGAAGGAGCGGTTTCTAGTTGGTACATATAACAAGCTGAAAATGAAAAAGTTTGGACCATGTAGGATACTGAAGAAACATTATTCAGGAAATGCATATGAGGTAGAATTGTCTACTGAACTAAATATTTCACCAGTGTTTAACATTTCAGATCTGACAGAGTATCATGAAAGAGGTGTTGAAGATGAGATCACAACAGCATAGTGGAGTTTTCCAGCAAATAGTTTAGACACTAAGGAGATCGAAGATATACTAGACAGTCATGTTGGGAGAAGCACAAGGAACAAGACATGTGAAGATAATCTGGTAAAGTGGAAAGGATGACCTGTTGAAGATTCATCATGGTTGACAAAAGAGGAGGTTAGCCATCTTGGTTTTCCTCTGCACACCTGAGTCGTGAAAGGGTCACTTCTCAAATTACCCTAGGTGTCCGATGCAGGAGCATCTCTGGTGTAAGAGCAATCTTGCATCACCCAAAAAAAATATTTTTATTTTTATATTCAATAAGGGCTATTTTGTGCAGAGCTGCTATTTATAGAAAGTTACTATTTTTGGTAATTTTCGTATGTGCTCAGAATGATCTGATTTCTTTCTTGGAGGTTCATTTTGGTCATATAAGTCTATCAGTAAAGTTTCATTGCCAAATCAAGTGTATATTGGAAGATATTGAAGATTTTCAGTATTGCCAAGAGGGTATAGAAACTTTGAACTCAGTTTTGAAGGTTTTAAAGGCCCCGGATGAGGTTAAAAATTTGGGTGACGGGTGCTTGCATGAATCAAGTCTGTAAAGCACTTCGTGACATTTCTCAAATGGGGTTACAATAGCTGATCAGGTCAACTAGTGATGACTTATGGTTTTCGGAAGTTGTGGCACCTGAAATGGCCGAAAATAATTTTTTTCAAAATTTATGTTCGGGTTTCAAAGGTTATCTTGAGCCGACTATGATTTAATAAAATGTAAAATAAAATAATTCTAAGTTTGGTCAGCCTTATTGGCTAAAATTATGGAACCTTCCCAGACGGTGGAAAATTGCCTATATAAGGAAAGCTGTATTATTGTCTTACGCAGTTCAAAATAGTTCTGGGTAGTAAATCTGCATAATAGTTCGAGGCTTTGTCCTACAAAATATTGTAATGGAATGCCCATGTGGCTTTGCATATTGTAATTCTAAAAGTTTGTAATTCCACATTTGTGGAGATAATAAGAAGCCAATTTTCTATTCTTGCATATTATTTTTATTTCTCTATTTCTGTTATGTGTTTGTGGTATTAAGGGGAGCACCCTTCACCAAGTGGTATCAGAGCAAGAGTTTCTGAGTGTGTAAACAAATCACCGACTATGAGGTAGTTTGCACTAGGACCGAGGTTAGGGTTTCAATGCGCATCGCAAAAATGTCTCCATGAAGAGAACGTGGTGGAAGAGCTGGTGTTGTAACACCTGAGGTTAGGGTACTGTAGAGACAAGTGCGAGCATTGCAAGAAGAGATTTGTAGAGGAATAAATCTTAATGTCAGAGATGAAAGCGAGGATGAAGCTGAAGAAAAATATCAAGAAGGAGAAGTCAAAATTGTGAACCAAGAGGAAGAAAGACTTTTTCAGGCCATTTCTAAGATTGGGAAAAGACCTAAGATTGAGGTTCTTACATTTTCAAGAAATCCTAACCTAGAAGAATTGATCGACTAGATCAATGAATGTGAGCAATATTTTGAGTATGAAGAAGTTGAGGATCCTAATAGGGTCAAATTTGTGAAGGCCAGACTGAAAGATTATGCGAAGATATGGTGGCAAGAGATTTAGTATGAGTGAAATAGAAGGGGAAAGGAGAAAATCACGAGATGGGATCAGATGGTAGATAAATTGAAGTGACAATTTATTTCTATTGATTATGAGCTTGACCTACTGAAGAAAATGCAGAATTTGAAACAAGTAGGAAGATCTGTTCAGGAGTATACAGATGAGTTCTATTGAGTTCTCATCAGAACAGGCCATGCAGAAGTAGATAAAGAGAAAGTTGCCTGATTCCTTAATGGGTTAAGGTCAAGCATTTAGGAGGAGTTGAATCTGGTTTGAATGAACAGTATTGAAGAGGCATACCAGTTTGCCCTAAAAGTAGAGGAAAAGCTGAATAAGAAGTTTGAGAGCAGACAAAATGGAAGAGGTCACGTTGGATGATCTGGTGGACAGTCATATGGTGGCCGAAATGAAAATCCAAAAAATAAAGATGAGGCCAGTAGTAGTCAGAATCAGCGAGGAAATAATTCTAATCGCTTCCAGGATCATAATAATAAAGATCAGAAAGGAAGAGAAAGAGGACAAGGATCTGGAAGAGGTGGCTTCCGTGGAACATATTTTCACTGTGGAGAAGAAGGTCATAGGGCATTTGAATGTCCTCAGTGCCAAGGCAGAACCAACAAGAGAAATTAAGTCTAGGCAAGAGTTGCATATGTAGATGAAGATGTCAGATCATGAAATTCTAAATATGCTGAAAGAGGAGAAATGTTGATTAACAGAAGAATCTTGTTGAGTGGTGAGAATGAACCTCAGCAAAGGAGGAGCCTGTTTCGCACTAGGTGCAAGTGCGAAGGTAAATTTTGTGATGTGATTATTGATAGTGGAAGCACTGACAATTTGGTCTCAGAAGAGATGATGACAAAGTTGAAGCTCAAGAAATAGATTCACCCACATCCATATCAGATTGCCTGGGTACAGGATGACCACAAGGTCATGGTCAATGAACAATGCCTAGTGAAGTTCAAGATTGACAGATACCAAAATGAGGTATTGTGTGATATCATATCTATGGATGCATTTCATATGTTGTTGGGTAGACTATGGTAGTTTGACAGATGTGTTGTACATGATAGTCGTGCGAATACTTATTCCCTGACAAAGGATGGAGTGTGACATAAGCTAAAACTATTGAAGGAGACTGAAGAAAAGGTATGTGGTAATGCAAGGATAAGTTTTGTTGATGGAAGAAATATCTTAGATGGTATGAGGCATGAGCATGTATGTTTTACTTTAATTCCAAAAGCTGGTAAAGAGGAAGTAGAAGATGTTCCTGTAGAAGTTGCAGATTTGTTGAATGAGTTTCAGGATATTATATCTGATAACGTGCCTGATGGATTACCACCAATCAAGAAGATCAATTATCAGATGGACTTGATCCCAGGAGTGAGTTTGCCGAATAAGGCAGCACACAGAATGACACTTGTAGAAAGTGAGGAGTTGAACACACAAGTACATGAACTGTTACAAAAAGGATTGATCCGTGAGAGTCTAAGTCCCTGTGCTGTACTAGCGGTATTAGCACCAAAGAAGAATAGAGAATAGAGGATGTGTATAGATTCTAGGGAAATAAATAAGATCACAATCAAGTACAGGTTTCCATTGCCACGAATGGATGATATTATGGACTATTTTAGTGGAGCTGTGTATTTCTCAAAGATAGATCTGAAAAGTAGATATCATCAGATTCGAATCAGAGAAGGAGATCAATGCAAGACTACCTTCAACATAAAAGAATGACTATATGAGTGGTTAGTCATGCCTTTTGGGCTAACCAATGCACCGAGCACTTTCATGCGGCTCATGAACGAGGTTCTGAAAGAATTTCTGAGTAAGTTTGTCATTGTTTACCTAGATGATATTTTGATCTTTAGTAAGACATTGGATGAGCATATGATGCATATTCGTATGGTATTTGAGAAGTTGAGAGAAGAGAAATTATTGATTAATTTGAAGAAGTGCAGTTTTGTGAAGAAAGAGTTGGTGTATTTGGGGTTTGTAGTTTAAAGAGAAGGTCTAAAAATGGACCCAGAGAAGGTACAGGCTATCCTTGAATGGCCTACTCCAAGGAGTGCTACTGAGGTAAGATCTTTTCATGGTCTAGTTAGCTTTTACAGAAAGTTTATCAAAAATTTTAGCAGTATTTGTGGACCCTTAACTGAAACAATGAGAGAAGATAGAAAATAGTTTAAGTGGATTAATGGGGCAGAAAAGAGTTTTCAATTATTGAAACAAAAAGTTACAGAACAACCTGTTTTAGCACTTCCAGATTTTAATAAGGTGTTTCAAGTAGATTATGATGCTAGTGGTACTGCAATAGGAGCTGTTATGAGCTAAGAAGGTAAACCTGTTGCTTATTTCAGTGGGAAGTTAAATGATGCCAAGAGGAAATATTCTATTTATGATCAGGAATTTTATGCTATAGTTCAGGCATTAAATAAGTGGAGACATTATCTAGTTCCTAAAGAGTTTGTTTTGTATACTGATCATCAAGCTTTGTAATATTTGAATAGTCAAGAAAAATTGAATCAAAGGCATTTGAAATGGGTTGAGTTTTTGTAGAGTTATACATTTGTTTTAAAACACAGGAGTGAAAAGTCTAATAAGGTTGCAGATGCTCTTAACAGAAAGCAATTATTGCTCACAGAAATGTAGATTGAAATTGTTGGGTTCAAGGAACTCAAGAATTTGTATCCAGAGGATCCTGATTTTGGTGAAGCTTGAAAAACTTGTACAGAACCTGTTAGTCTAGACAGGACGAAATGGTTGGATTTCATCATCCAAGATGATATGCTATTCAAAGCAAGTTAGTTGTGCATTCCATGAAGTTCTATGAGGGAGAATATCATAAAAGAGAAGCATAGCAGAGGATTGGCTGGACATTTTGGTCATGATAAAACTATTGGTTTGGTTAGTGAGAATTATTATTGGCCACAATTGCAGCAAGATGTGAAGAAGTTTGTACAGAGTTGCAAAGTATGTCAAATGGTGAAAGGAGTGAAGCAAAATATAGGGTTGTATCAGCCATTACCCGTACCAAAGAAGCCTTGGGAGGATATCAGCATGGACTTTGTTCTTGGTTTACTGAGGACTCAGCGGGGACATGATTCAATTTTTGTGGTGGTTGACTTATTTTTAAAGATGGCACATTTCATTCCCTGCAAGAAGACTAATGATGTTGTTCATGTAGCAGAATTATTTTTCAGAGAAGTAGTCAGACTTCCATGGTTTGCCAAAGACCATAGTTTCAGATCGGGACACTAAGTTTGTTGGATATTTCTGGCGTACATTGTGGAAGAAGTTGAAGGCAGATTTGAAGTTCAGTTCATCACATCATCCACAGACTGATGGACAGATAGAGGTGGTGAATAGGAGTTTGAAAAATTTGCTGAGATGTTTGGTTGGAGATAAGCCAACAGGATGGGATTTGATTTTACCACAGGTGGAATTTGCATACAATAATTCTTTCAACAGGAGCACTAGTAAATCACCATTCTAGATTGTATATGGAAGTAGTCCAAGAAATGCATCTAAATTGAGGAAGATAGATAAAGGAGAAATAAGTAGTGCTGAAGCTGAAGATTTTGCAGAACATTGGAGAACATCCATGGAGAGGTGAGGAAGCATATTACCAAGATGAATGCACAGTATAAGGCTAAGGCAGATGAGAAAAGGAGGTATAAAGAATTTCAGGTTGGTGATGAAGTCATGGTTCATTTGCGGAAGGAGCGGTTTCTAGTTGGTACATATAACAAGCTGAAAATGAAAAAGTTTGGACCATGTAAGATACTGAAGAAACATGATTCAAGAAATGCATATGAGGTAGAATTGCCTACTGAGCTAAATATTTCACCAATGTTTAATATTTTAGATCTGACAAAGTATCATGAAGGAGGTGTTGAAGATGAGATCACAGCAGCATAGTGGAGTATTCCAGCAACTAGTTCAGACACTAAGGAGATCAAAGATATACTAGACAGTCATGTTGGTAGAAGCACAAGAAACAGGACATGTGAAGAATATCTGGTCAAGTAGAAAGGATGACCTGTTGAAGATTCATCATGGCTGACAAAGGAGGAGGTTAGCCGTCTTGGTTGTCCTCTACACACGTGAGTCGTGACAGGGTCACTTCTCAAATTACCATGGGTGTCTAATGCAGGAGCATCCTAGGTGTAAGAGCAATTTTTTATCACCCAAAAAAAATATTTCTATTTTTACATTCAATAAGGGCTATTTTTGGTAGAGCTGCCATTTATGGAAAGTTACTATTTTTGGTAATTTTTTTATTTACTCAGAATGATCTGATTTCTTTCTTGGAGGTTCATTTTGGTCATATAACTCTGCCAGTAAAGTTTCATTGCCAGATCAAGTGTATATTGGAAGATATTGAAAATTTTTGGTATTGGCAGCAGGGTACAGAAACTTTGAACTCAATTTTGAAGGTTTTAGAGGCCCCGAATGAGGTCCAAAATTTGAGTGATAGGCGATTGTGTGAGTCAAGCCTGTAGAGCGCTTCGTGGCATTTCTGAAATGAGGTTATAATAGCCGATCAGGTCAACTGGTGATGACTTATGGTCTTCGAAAGTTGGGCCACCTAAAATGGCCGAAAATAATTTTCTTCAAAATTTTTGTTCGGGTTTCAAAGGTTATCTTGAGCCGACTATGATGTAATAAAATATAAAACAAAATAATTATAAGTTTGGTCGGCTTTATTGGCTAAAATTCTGGAACCTTCCCAGGCGGTGGAAAATTGCCTAAATAAGAAAAGCTATATTATTGTCTTAGGTAGTTCAGAATAGTTCTGGGTAGTAGATCTGGGTAATAGTTCGAGGCTTTGTCCTACAGAATATTGTAAGGGAATGCCCATGTGGCTTTGCATATTGTAATTCTGAAAGTTTGTAATTCCACATTTGTGGAGATAATAAGAAGCCAATTTTTTATTCTTGCATATTGTTGTTATTTCTCTATTTCTGTTATGTGTTTGTGGTATTAAGGGGAGCACCCTTCACCAAGTGGTATCAGAGCAGGAGTTCCTGAGTGTGTAAATAGATCGCTGACTGTGAGGCAGTTTGCACTAGGACCGTGGTTAGGGTTTTAGCACGCATCACAAAAATACCTCCATGAAGGGAATGTGGCGGAAGAGGTGGTGCTGTAACACCTAAGGTTAGGGCACTGCAGAGACAAGTGCGAGCATTGCAAAAGGAGATTCGTAGAGGAATGAATCTTAATATTAGAGATGAAAGCGAGGATGAAGCTAAAGAAGAATATCAAGAAGGAGAAGTCAAAATTGTGAACCAGGAGGAAGAAAGACTTTTTCGAGCCATTTTTAAGATTGAAAAAAGACCTAAAATTGAGGTTCCTACATTTTTTGAAAATCTTAACCCAGAAGAATTGATCGACTGGATCAATGAATGTGAGGAATCTTTTGAGTATGAAGATGTTGAGGATCCTGATAGGGTCAAATTTGCAAAAGCCAGACTGAAAGGTCATGCGAAAATATGGTGGCAAGAGATTTAGTTAGAGAGAAATAGAAGGGGAAAGGAGAAAATCACGAGATGGGATCGGATGGTGGATAAATTAAAGTGACAGTTCATTCCTGTTGATAATGAGCTTGACCTATTGAAGAAAATGTAGAGTTTGAAGCAAGCAGGAAGATCTGTTCAAGAGTATATAGAGAAGTTCTATCGACTTCTCATCACAATAGGCCATGCAGAAGCTGATAAGGAGAAATTTGCCCGATACCTTAATAGGTTAAGGCCAAGCATTCAGGAGGAGTTGAATCTAGTTCGAATGAACAGAATGGAAGAGGCATATCAGTTTTCCCTAAAAGTAGAGGAAAAGCTGAACAAGAAGTTTGAGAGCAGACAAAATGGAATCGATCGCGGTGGATGATCTGGTGGACGGTCATATGGTGGCCAAAATGAAGATTTGAAAAAGAAAGATGAGGCCAGTAGCAGTCAGAATCAGCGAGGAAATAATTCCAATCGCTTTCAGGATCAGAATAATAGAGATCAGAGAGGAAGAGGAAGAGGACAAGGATTTGGAAGAGGTGACTTTTGTGAAACATGTTTTAACTATGGAGAAGAAGGTCATAGGGCATTTGAATGTCCTCAGCACCAAGGTAGAACAGATAGTAGAAATGAAGGCCAGGCTAGATTTGCACATGTAGATGAAGATGTCAGATCATCAAATTTTGAAGATGCTGAAAGAGGAGAAACGTTGATTAACAGAAGAGTCTTGTTGAGTGGTGAGAATGAACCTGAGCAAAAGAGGAGCCTGTTTCATACAAGGTGGAAGTGTGAAGGTAAATGTTGTGATGTGATTATTGATAGTGGAAGCACTGACAATTTGGTGTCAGAAGAGATGGTGACAAAGTTGAAGCTCAAGAGACAGAAACACACACATCCATATCGGATGGCCTGGGTACAGGATGACCACAAGGTCATGGTCAATGAACAATGCCTCGTGAAGTTCAAGATTGGTGGATACCAAGATGAGATATTGTGTGATATCATATCTATGGATGCATTTCATATGTTGTTGGGTAGACCATGGTAGTTTGACAGATGTGTTGTACATGATAGTCGTGCGAATACATATTCCCTAACAAAGGATGGAGTGCGACATAAGCTAAACCCATTGAAAGAGACTGAAGAAAATGTATGTGGTAATGCAAGGATAAATATTGTTGATAGAAGAAATTTCATAGACGGTATGAGGCATGAGTATGTATGTTTTGCTTTAATTCCAAAAGCTGGTAAAGAGGAAGTAGAAGATGTTCCTGTAGAAGTTGCAGATTTGTTGAATGAGTTTAGGATATTGTATCTGATAACGTGCCTGATGGATTACCACCAGTCAAGAAAATCAGTCATCAGATGGACTTAATCCCAGGAGGGAGTTTGTCAATTAAGGCAACACACAGAATGACACCTGCAGAAAGTGAGGAGTTGAAAAGACAAGTACATGAACTGTTACAGAAAGGATTGATCCCTGAGAGTGTGAGTCCCTATGCTGTACCAGTGGTATTAGCACCAAAGAAGAATGGAGAATGGAGGATGTGTATAGATTCTAAGGAAATAAATAAGATCACAATCAAGTACAGGTTTCCATTGCCACGAATGGATGATATTATGGACTGTTTGATTGGAGCTGTGTATTTCTTAAAGATAGATCTAAAGAGTGCATATCATCAGATTCAGATCAGAGGAGGAGATGAATGGAAGACTGCCTTCAAGATAAAGGAATGACTATATGAGTGATTAGTCATGCCTTTTGGGCTAACCAATGCACCGAACACTTTCATGCGGCTCATGAATGAGGTTCTGAAAGAATTTTTGGGTAAGTTTGTCATTGTTTACCTAGATGATATTTTGATCTTTAGTAAGACATTGGATGAGCATATGATGCATATTCGTATGGTATTTGAGAAGTTGAGAGAAGAGAAATTGTTGATTAATTTGAAGAAGTGCATTTTTGTGAAGAAAGAGTTGGTGTATTTGGGTTTTGTAATTTTAGGAGAAAGTCTAAAAATGGACCCAGAGAAGGTACAGGCTATCCTTAAATGGCCTACTCCAAGGAGTGCTACTGAGGTAAGATCTTTTCATGGTCTAGCTAGCTTTTACAGAAAGTTTATCAAAAATGTTAGCAGTATTTGTGGACCATTGACTGAAACAATGAGAGAGGATAGAAAAGAGTTTAAGTGGACTAATGGGGCAGAAAAGAGTTTTCAATTGTTGAAATAAAAAGTTACAGAATAACCTGTTTTAACACTTCTAGATTTTAATAAGGTGTTTCAAGTAGATTGTGATGCTAGTGGTACTGCAATAGGAGTTGTTATGAGCCAAGAAGGTAAACCTGTTGCTTATTTCAGTGAGAAGTTAAATGATGCCAAGAGGAAATATTCTGTTTATGATCAAAAATTTTATGCTATAGTTCAGGCATTAAAGAAGTGGAGACATTATCTATTTGTTAATGAGTTTGTTTTGTATACTGATCATCAAGATTTGCAATATTTGAATAGTCAAGAAAAATTGAATCAAAGGCATTTGAAATGGGTTGAGTTTTTGCAGAGTTATACATTTATTTTGAAACATAGGAGTGGAAAGTCTAATAGGGTTGCAGATGCTCTTAGTAGAAGGCAACTATTGCTGATAGAAATGCAGATTGAAGTGGTTGGGTTCACGGAACTCAAGAATTTGTATCCAGAGGATCCTAATTTTTGTGAAGCTTGGAAAGCTTGTACAGAATCTGTTACTCCAGATAGGATAAACTAGTTGGATTTGATCATCTAGGATGATATGCTATTCAGAGGGAGTCAGTTGTGCATTCCATGAAGTTCTATGAGTGAGAATCTCAACAAGGAGAAGCATAGCGGAGGATTGGCTAGACATTTTGGTCGTGATAAAACCCTTGGTTTGGTTAGTAAGAATTATTATTGGCTATAGTTGCAGCAAGATGTGAATAAGTTTGTACAGAGTTGCAGAGTATGTCAGATGGTGAAAGGAGTGAAGTAGAATACAAGGTTGTATCAGCCATTACTCATACCAAAGAAGCCTTGGGAAGATATTAGCATGGACTTTGTTCTTAGTTTACCGAGGACTCAGCAGGGACATGATTCAATTTTTGTGGTGGTTGATAGATTTTCAAATATGCCACATTTCATTCCTTGCAAGAAAACTAATGATGCTATTCATGTAGCAGAATTATTTTTCAGAGAAGTCATGAGACTTCATGGTTTGCCAAAGACCATAGTTTCAGATCGGGACACTAAGTTTGTTGGATATTTCTAGCGTACATTGTGGAAGAAGTTGAAAATAGATTTGAAGTTCAGTTCATCACATCATCCACAAACTGATGGACAGACAGAGGTGGTGAATAGGAGTTTGAAAAATTTGCTGAGATGTTTGGTTGGAGATAAGCTAATAGGATGGGATTTTATTTTACCACAGGTGAAATTTGCATACAATAATTCTGTCAACCGGAGCACTGGTAAATCACCATTCCAGATTGTATATGGAAGTAGTACAAGAAATGCATCTGAATTGAAATAAATAAATAAATGAGAAATAAGTAGTGCTGAAGCTGAAGATTTTGTAGAACACTTGAAGAACATCCATGGGGAGGTGAGGAAGCATATTACCAAGATGAACGCACAGTATAAGGCTAAGCCAAATGAGAAAAGGAGGTATAAAGAATTTCAGGTTGGTGATGAAGTCATGGTTCATTTGCGGAAGGAGTGGTTTCCAGTTGGTACATATAACAAGCTGAAAATGAAGAAGTTTGGACCATGTAGGATACTTAAGAAACATGATTCAGAAAATACATATGAGATAGAATTGCCTACTGAGCTAAATATTTCACCAGTGTTTAATATTTTAGATCTAACAGAGTATCATAAAGGAGGTGTTGAAGATGAGATCACAGCAGCATAGTGTAGTATTCCAGCAACTAGTTCAGACACTAAGGAGATCGAAGATATACTGGACAGTCATGTTGGAAAAAGCACAAAGAATAGAACATGTAAAGAATATCTGGTCAAGTGGAAAGGATGACTTGTTGAAGATTCATCATGCCTGACAAAGGAGGAGGTTAGCCATCTTGGTTTTCCTCTGCACACCTGAGTCGTGACAGGGTCACTTCTCAAATTACCCTGGGTGTCTGATGCAGGAGCATCCTAGGTGTAAGAGCAATCTTGCATCACCCAAAAAAAATATTTCTATTTTTATATTCAATAAGAGCTATTTTGTCCAGAGCTGCTATTTATGGAAAGTTACTATTTTTGGTAATTTTCTTATGTGCTTAGAATGATCTGATTTCTTTCTTGGAGGTTCATTTTGGTCATATAAGTCTACCAGTAAAGTTTCATTATCAAATCAAGTGTATATAAGAAGATATTGAAGATTTTCTGTATTGGCACTAGGATACAGAAAGTGTGAACTCAGTTTTGAAGGCTTTAGAGGCCCCAGATGAGGTCAAAAATTTGGGTGACGGGCGCTTGTGCGAGTCCAGCTTGTAGAGTGCTTCGTGGCATTTTTGAAATGGGGTTATAATAGCTGATCGGGTCAACTAGTGATGAGTTATGGTCTTCGAAAGTTGGGCCCCCTGAAATGGCCGAAAATAATTTTTTTTATAATTTTTGTTCAGGTTTCAAAAGTTATCTTGAGCTGACTATGATGTAATAAAATGTAAAATAAAATAATTCTAAGTTTGGTCGGTCTTATTGGCTAAAATTCTGGAACCTTCCCAAGCGATAGAAAATTGCCTATATAAGGAAGGCTATATTATTATCTTAGGTAGTTCAGAATAGTTTTAGATAGTAAATCTGGGTAATAGTTCGAGGCTTTGTGCTACAGAATATTGTAATGGAATTCCCATGTGACTTTGCATATTGTAATTCTAAAAGTTTGTGATTCCACATTTGTGGAGATAATAAGAAGCCAATTTTCTGTTCTTGCATATTGTTGTTGTTTCAATATTTCTGTTATGTGTTTGTGGTATTAAGGGGAGCACCCTTCACCAAGTGGTATCAGAGGAGGAGTTCTTGAGTGTGTAAATAGATCACCGACTATGAGGTAGTTTGCACCAGGACCATGGTTAGGGTTTCAGTGCGCATCACAAAAATGCTTCCATGAAGGGAACGTGGCTGGAGAGTTGGTGTTGTAACACCTGAGGTTAGGGCACTGCAGAGACAAGTGCGAGCATTGCAAGAGATTCATAAAGGAATGAATCTTAATGTTAGAGATGAAAGCGAGGATGAAACTGAATAAGAATATCAAGAACGAGAAGTGAAAATTATGAACCAGGAGGAAGAAAGATTTTTTTGGGTCATTTCTAAAATTGAGAAAAGACCTAAGATTGAGGTTCCTATATTTTTTGGAAATCTTCACCCAGAAGAATTGATCGACTGGATCAATGAATGTGAGGAATATTTTGAGTATGAAGATGTTGAGGATCCTGATAGGGTCAAATTTGCGAAGGTCAGACTGAAAGGTCATGCGAAGATATGGTGGCAAGAGATTCAGTTGGAGCGAAATAGAAGGGGAAAGGAGAAAATCACAAGATGGGATCAGATGGTGGATAAATTAAAGCGACAGTTCATTCTTGTTGATTATGAGCATGACCTACTGAAGAAAATGCAGAGTTTGAAACAAGCAGGAAGATCTATTCATGAGTATACAGAGGAGTTCTATCGACATCTCATCAGAACAGGCCATGCAGAAGTTGATAAGAAGAAAGTTGCCCGATACCTTAATGGGTTAAGGCCAAGCATTCAGGAGGAGCTGAATCTGGTTCAAATGAATAGTATTGAAGAGGCATACCGGTTTTCTCTAAAAGTAGAGGCATATTACCATGATGAATGCACAGTATAAGGATAAGACAGATGAGAAAAGGAGGTATAAGGAATTTTAGGTTGGTGATGAAGTCATGGTTCATTTGTGGAAGGAGCGATTTCCAGTTGGTACATATAACAAGATGAAAATGAAGAAGTTTGGACCATGTAGGATACTGAAGAAACATAATTTAGAGAACGCATATGAGGTAGAATAGCCTACTGAGGTAAATATTTCACCAATGTTTAACATTTCAGATATGATAGAGTATCATGAAGGAGGTGTTGAAGATGAGATCACAGCAGCACAGTGGAGTATTCCAGCAACTAGTTCAGACACTAAGGAGATTGAAGATATACTGGATAGTCGTGTTGGCAGAAGCACAAGGAATAGGACATGTGAAGAATATCTAGTCAAGTGGAAAGGAGGACCTGTTGAAGATTCATCATGGCTTAAAAAAGAGGAGGTTAGTCATCTTGGTTTTCCTCTACACACCTGAGTCGTGACAGGGTCACTTCTCAAATTACCCTGGATGTCTGATGTAGGAGCTTCCTGGGTGTAAGAGCAATCTTGCATCACCCAAAAAAAATATTTCTATTTTTATATTCAATAAAGGCTATTTTGTGCAGAGTTGCTATTTATGGAAAGTTATTATTTTTGGTAATTTTCATATGTGCTCAGAATGATCTGATTTCTTTCTTGGAGGTTCATTTTGGTCATATAAGTCTGTTAGTAAAGTTTCACTGCCAGATCAAGTGTATATTGGAAGATATTGAAGATTTTCGGTATTGGCAGTAGGGTACAAAAACTTTGAACTCAGTTTTGAAGACTTTAGAGGCCCCAGATGAAGTTGATAATTTGGGTGACGGGCGCTTGCACAAGTCAATCCTATAGAGAACTTCGTGGCATTTCCAAAATGGGCTTATAATAGTCGATCGGGTCAACTGGTGATGACTTATGGTCTTCGGAAGTTGGGCCACCTAAAAATGGCCGAAAATAATTTTTTTTAAAATTTCTATTTGGATTTCAAAGGTTAGCTTGAGGCCACTATGATGTAATAAAATGTAAAATAAAATAATTCTAAGTTTGGTCGGCCTTATTGGCTAAAATTCTGGAACCTTCCTAGGCGGTGGAAAATTGTCTATATAAGGAACGTTGTATTATTATCTTAGGCAGTTCAGAATAGTTTTAGGTAGTAGATCTGGGTAATAGTTCGAGGCTTTGTCCTACAAAATATTGTAAGGGAATGCCCATGTGGCTTTGCATATTGTAATTCTGAAAGTTTTTAATTTCACATTTGTGGAGATAATAAAAAGCCAATTTTCTGTTCTTGCATATTGTTGTTGTTTTTGTATTTCTGTTATGTGTTTTTATGGTATTAAGGGGAGCACCCTTCACCAAGTGGTGTCAGAGCAGGAGTTCCTGAGTGTGTAAACAGATCACCGACTGTGAGGCAGTTTGCCTTAGGACCGTGGTTAGGGTTTCAGCACACATCGCAAAAATGCCTCCACGAAGGGAACATGGTGGAAGAGGTGGTGTTTTAACACCTGAGGTTAGGGCACTACAAAGACATGTGCGAGCATTGCAAGAAGAGATTCATAAAGGAATGAATCTTAATGTCAGAGATGAAAGCGAGGATGAAGTTGAAGAAGATATCAAGAAGGAGAAGTCAAAATTGTGAACCAGGAGGAAGAAAGATTTTTTCGGGCCATTTCTAAGATTGGGAAAAGACCTAAGATTGAGGTTCCTACATTTTTTAGAAATCTTAACCCAGAAGAATTGATTGACTAGATCAATGAATGTGAGGAATATTTTGAGTATGAAGATGTTGAGGATCTTGATAGGGTCAAATTTGTGAAGGCCAGACTGAAAGGTCATGCGAAGATATGGTGGCAAGAGATTCAATTGGATCGAAATAGAAGGGGAAAGGAGAAAATCACGAGATAGGATCAGATGGTGGATAAATTGAAGTGACAGTTCATTCCTGTTGATTATGAACTTGACCTACTGAAGAAAATGTAGAGTTTGAAGCAAGCAGGAAGATCTGTTCAGGAGTATAAAAAGGAGTTCTATCGACTCCTCATCAGAACAGGCCATGCAGAAGCTGATAAGGAGAGAGTTGCCCAATACCTTAATGGGTTAAGGCAAAGTGTTTAGGAGGAGCTGAATCTGGTTTGAATAAACAGTATTGAAGAGGCATACCAGTTTGCTCTAAAAGTAGAAGAAAAGCTGAACGAAAAGTTTGAGAGCAGACAAAATGGAAGAGGTCGCGGTGGACGATTTGGTGGATGATCATATGGTGGCCGAAATGAAGATCTGAAAAAGAAGGATGAGGCCAATAGCAATCAGAATCAGTGAAAAAATAATTCCAATCGCTTCCAAGATCAGAATAATATAGATCAAAGAGGAAGAGGAAGAGGACAAGGATCTGGAAGAGGTGGCTTCCGTGGAACATGTTTTCACTATGGAGAAGAAGGTCATAGGGCATTTGAATGTCCTCACTGCCAAGGCAGAACAAACAGGAGAAATGAAACCCAGGCCAGAGTTGCACATGTAGATAAAGATGCCAGATCATCAAATTTTAAAAATGCTAAAAAAGGAGAAACGTTGATTAATAGAAGAGTCCTATTGAGTGGTGAGAATGAACCTGAGCAAATGAGGAACCTCTTTCGCACCAGGTGCAAGTGTGAAGGTAAATGTTCTGATGTGATTATTGATAGTGGAAGCACTGACAATTTGGTGTTAGAAGAGATGGTGACAAAGTTGAAGCTCAAGAGACAGAAACACCCACATTCATATCGGATTGCCTAGGTACAAGATGACCACAAGGTCATGGTCAATGAACAATGCCTAGTGAAGTTCAAGATTGGCAGATACCAAGATGAGGTATTATGTGATATCATATCTATGGATGCATGTCATATGTTGTTGGGTAGACCATGGCAGTTTGATAGATGTGCTATACATGATAGTTGTGCGAATACCTATTCCCTGACAAAAGATGGAGTGCGGCATAAGCTAAAACCATTGAAGGAGACTGAAGAAAAGGTATGTGGTAATACAAGGATAACTTTTGTTGATGGATGAAATTTCCTAGATGGTATGAGGCATGAGCATGTATGTTTTGCTTTAATTCTAAAAGCTAGTAAAGAGGAAGTAGAAGATGTTCTTCTAGAAGTTGCAGATTTGTTGAATGAGTTTCAAGATATTGTATCCGATAACGTGCCTGATGGATTACCACCAGTCAAGAAGATCAGTCATCAGATGGACTTGATCCCAGGAGCGAGTTTGCCGAATAAGGCAGCACACAAAATGACACCTGCAGAAAGTGAGGAGTTGAACAGACAAGTACATGAACTGTTATAGAAAGGATTGATCCCTGAGAGTTTGAGTCCCTGTGCTGTACCAGTGGTATTAGCACCAAAGAAGAATGGAGAATGGAGGATGTGTACAGATTCTAGTGCAATAAACAAGATCACAATCAAGTACAAGTTTTCATTACCACGAATGGATGATATTATGGACTGTTTGAGTGGAGCTGTGTATTTTTCAAAGATAGATCTGAAGAGTGGATATCATCAGATTCAGATCAGAGAAGGAGATGAATGGAAGACTGTCTTCAAGACAAAGGAAGGACTATATGAGTGATTAGTCATGCCTTTTGGGGTAACCAATGCACTGAGCACTTTCATGCGGCTCATGAATGAAGTTCTGAAAGAATTTTTGGGTAAGTTTGTCATTGTTTACCTAGATGATATTTTGATCTTTAGTAAGACATTGGATGAGCATATGGTGCATATTCGTATGGTATTTGAGAAGTTGAGAGAAGAGAAATTGTTGATTAATTTGAAGAAGTGCAATTTTGTGAAGAAAGAGTTAGTGTAGTTGGAGTTTGTAGTTTCTGAAGAAGGTCTAAAAATGGACCCAGAGAAGGTACAGGCTATCTTTGAATGGCCTACTCCAAGGAGTGCTACTGAGGTAAGATCTTTTCATGGTCTAGCTAGCTTTTACACAAAGTTTATTAGAAATGTTAGCAGTATTTGTGGACCATTGACTGAAACAATGAGAGGGGATAGAAAAAAGTTTAAGTGGACTAATGGGGCAAAAAATAGTTTTCAATTGTTGAAATAAAAAGTTACAGAACAACCTGTTTTAGCACTTCTAGATTTTAATAAGGTGTTTCAAGTAGATTGTGATGCTAGTTGTACTGCAATAAGAGCTGTTATGAGCCAAGAAGGTAAACCTCTTGCTTATTTCAGTGAGAAGTTAAATGATGCCAAGAGGAAATATTCTATTTATGATCAGCAATTTTATGCTATAGTTCAGGCATTAAAGAAGTGGAGACATTATCTACTTCCTAATGAGTTTGTTTTGTATACTGTTCATCAACCTTTGCAATATTTGAATAGTCAAGGAAAATTAAATCAAAGGCATTTGAAATGAGTTGAGTTTTTGAAGAGTTATACATTTGTTTTGAAACACAGGAGTGGAAAGTCTAATAGGGTTGCAGATGCTCTTAGCAGAAGGCAACTATTGCTGACAAAAATGCAGATTGAAGTGGTTGGGTTCAAGGAACTCAAAAATTTGTATCTAGAGGATCCTGATTTTTGTGAAGCTTGGAAAGCTTGTATAGAACCTGTTACACTAGATAGGATGAAATGGTTGGATTTCATCATGCAGGATGATATGCTATTCAGAGGGAGTCAGTTATGCATTCTATGAAGTTCTATGAGGAGAATCTCATCAAGGAGAAGCATAGCGGAGGATTGGCTGGACATTTTGGTCATGATAAAACCCTTGGTTTGGTTAGTGAGAATTATTATTGGCCACAGTTGCAGCAAGATGTGAAGAAGTTTGTACAGAGTTGCAGAGTATGTCAGATGACGAAAGGAGTGAAGCAGAATACAGGGTTGTATCAGCCATTACCCGTACCAGAGAAGCCTTGGGAGGATATCAGCATGGACTTTGTTCTTGGTTTACCAAGGACTCAGCGGGGACATGATTCAATTTTTGTGGTCGTTGACAGATTTTTAAAGATGGCACATTTCATTCCCTACAAGAAGACTAATGATGTTGTTCATGTAGCAGAATTATTTTTCAGAGAAGTAGTGAGACTTCATGGTTTGCCAAAGACCATAGTTTCAGATCGGGACACTAAGTTTGTTGGATATTTATGGTGTACATTGTGGAAGAAGTTGAAAATAGATTTGAAGTTCAGTTCATCACATCATCCACAGACTGATGGACAGACAGAGGTGGTGAATAGGAGTTTGGAAAATTTGCTGAGATGTTTGGTTGGAGATAAGCCAACAGGATGGGATTTGATTTTACCACAGGCAGAATTGGCATACAATAATTTTTTCAATAGGAGCACTGGTAAATCACCATTCTAGATTTTATATGGAAGTATTCCAATAAATGCATCTGAATTGAGGAAGATAGATAAAGGAGAAATAAGTAGTGCTAAAGCTGAGGATTTTGCAAAACACTTGAAGAACATCCATGGGGAGGTGAGGAAGCATATTACCAAGATGAATGGATAGTATAAGGCTAAGGCAGATGAGAAAAGGAGGTATAAGGAATTTCAGGTTGGTGATGAAGTCATGGTTCATTTGCGGAAGGAGCGGTTTCCAGTTGGTACATATAACAAGTTGAAAATGAAGAAGTTTGGACCATGTAGGATACTGAAGAAACATAATTCAGGAAACGCATATGAGGTAGAATTTCCTACTGAGCTAAATATTTCACCAGTGTTTAACATTTTAGATCTGACAGAGTATCATGAAGGAGGTGTTGAAGATGAGATCACAGTAGCACAGTGGAGTATTCCAGCAACTAGTTCAAACACTAAGGAGATCGAAGATATACTGGACAGTCATGTTGGCAGAAGCACAAGGAACAGGACATGTGAAGAATATCTGGTCAAGTGGAAAGGTTGACCTGTTGAAGATTCATCATGGCTAGCAAAGGAGGTTAGCTGTCTTGGTTTTCCTCTGCACACCTAAGTCGTGACAGGGTCACTTCTCAAATTACCCTGAGTGTCTGATGCAGGAGCATCCTGGGTGTAAGAGCAATCTTGCATCACCCAAAAAAAATATTTCTATTTTTATATTCAATAAGGGCTATTTTGTGCGGAGCTGCTATTTATGGAAAGTTACTATTTTTAGTAATTTTTTTATGTGCTCAGAATGATCTGATTTCTTTCTTGGAGGTTCATTTTGGTCATATAAGTCTGCCAGTAAAATTTCATTGCCAGATCAAGTGTATATTGGAAGATATTGAAGATTTTCGGTATTGGTAGCAGGGTACAAAAACTTTGAACTCAGTTTTGAAGGCTTTAGAGGCCCTGGATGAGGTCAAAAATTTGTGTGACAAGCGCTTGCATGAGTCAAGCCTGTAGAGCACTTCGTGGCATTTCTGAAATGGGCGTATAATAGCTGATCAGGTCAACTATTGATGACTTATGGTCTTCGAAAGTTGGGCCACCTGAAATGGTGAAAAATAATTATCTTCAAAATTTATGTTCGGATTTCAAAGGTTATCTTGAGCTGACTATGATGTAATAAAATGTCAAATAAAATAATTCTAAGTTTGGTCGGCCTTATTGGCTAAAATTCTGGAACCTTCCCAAGTGGTGGAAAATTGCCTATATAAGGAAGGCTGTATTATTGTCTTAGGCAGTTCAGAATAGTTCTGGGTAGTAGATCTGGGTAATAGTTCGAGGCTTTGTCCTACAGAATATTGTAAGGGAATGCCCATGTGGCTTTTCATATTGTAATTTTGAAAGTTTGTAATTCCACATTTGTGGAGATAATAAGAAGCCAATTTTCTGTTCTTGCATATTGTTGTTGTTTCTCTATTTCTGTTATGTGTTTGTGGTATTAAGGGGAGCACCCTTCACCATATTTCTGAGTAACTACATAAGGTTGTTAAATATGAATGATGACCGCCATTTCAGGCTAACGTACATTATTTTCTTAATTATAGTTACACTCCTTGTATTAAGGATCGATTTCCATGTGTAATTCATTCCTCTTCTACTTCTCCTAGTTCAATGGTATCTAGTTTCTTTGTAATCTGGTCTACTATAAGAAACCCTGGAAAGAAACCCTCCATCATTTTAAATACTAGAAACAATGGCCAACTAATCAAAGTTTAAAACATGGCCATCGATCTTATCCTTTCTTGGCACATCGGATGATCCTCATTAATCATCAAACAGTTAACTAAGCTTTTTAAAATCAACTAGCCACATCATATTTTCTTGGAAACCAATTGGAAATAGGCACATCAACAATAGCTAGAATTGGACCCATCACACCATCTTCATCAGTCTTTAAATCAGGGACATCAATCTTTACCTAAGAGAGAATCAATGCTTGTTGTAATGCCTTAATGGTTAAAACCTCGAGCATCTTTTCTTCATGACAATGCAATAACCATTAGATCAAGAAAGATCTATGGTGGTTTGAAAATTGTAGTATCTTGGACCCACCTGACAACTGGACCTATTGTTACTGTTAGATGGAAGATCCAATGGTCGATGCTTTAAGTACCTTCTGATTGGACCCATTGTCCCATCTCAATAGCCTGATACCAAATCAATGACTATCGCAATGTTGCAAGCACAAATGTCTAATTATCTTTCATCCACAGAAATACGACAGCCATTAGATCAAATGTAAGATGTTAGATCATTACTCCCTGTATTAATCAGGCCCAGTAAATGTATGCCGATAGATCTTCATAATCAAATGATTGTGATAAAACCAAAGTAACCAGTCCCACTTGACAGAGATGCTTAGTTGTCCAACCAAATCAATGACTGTCGCAATGCCTCATTGCGTATTCTCCCTACATCTTATCCTTGCGGCTATGAAACTACCATTGGATTAAAACGTGAGATAAGCATTTTGATAAAGTGTTGAAACCTTAGGAAAAATTATCATCGGGACCTAGGGAAAATATTAAAGCATTGGGAACTTTAGACTTAGGAAAAATTAAAGCGTCAGGATAGGTAGATAAAAACATAGGAAAAGGACCCCGCTAAGAGGAATATTACAACACGTGTTAAAAGGACTTTAGTGATCTCCAAAAAGTAATGACTGAATAGAACAACAGAAGGTTGACCTAGGGTTTTACTTATAATGAAGAAATGCTAGGGTTTTTTCCCAAAGGATAGTTAATTAGGGCTTCTTGGACTTCAAAGGAGACTCTGGCACTCTTGGTAAACACTTTAGAATTTTTTAAAAGTAGGAAAATTTGTAATGAAAAATTTGAAGTGCTAACACCCTAAATGGGTAAAGATACTTGCAGAGATAGAAAATGGAGGGCAAAGACCAGAAATGACATTTTCTCAAAAAACCTAAGCTTGCTCCAATAGTGGCTCTGTCAGAGGATGCTTGAATACAAGTTCATAGTAAGTAACCAAGAAACTCTGGGTGGCAGTCCACAAAACATTGAGCTATTGCAATAAATAAACACACCTATACATATTTACAGAGCTACTATGCATGGAAAAGTTTGAAACTTAATTGAAGAAATACTTCAAAAATTATCCATGCACTGGCAATTCTTGTTCTTCAACATCCAGAGTTCTTAAGAAATATGAATCCTTCCCATGAATCTGATGGATAACATATGATCCTAACCACAAGGACTCAAATTTATTATGCTTGCCTTTGTCTTCATCCCTGGCATTGCACTAAAGAATCAAATCACCAAGCTAGAATTTTCTAACACTTTCTCTTTTGTCAAAAAGATATTTCATCTTTTGTTGCAGTTTCACATTTTCCTTCTAACTTTCCCTTCTTATCTCATCCAATTCAATCAACTAGATCATCCTATCTTGTAAAGGATCACCAATTTCCTATTCTTCCTCTTGTATAAATTGATATATGGGCAACAAATTGTTCACAGGAAGTCTAGATTTCATACCATATACTAATTCAAAAGGAGACTTTCGTGTAGCTCTCTTATCTATGATCCTATCTACCCATAATGCTAACTTCAGTTTTACATACCAACTCCTCTTATTCTTTTCCAGAGTTTTCTTGAAGATTTGCAGGATGCTCTTATTACTAGATTCTGCTTGCCCATTGGCTTGTGGATGGTATGGGGATGAGTATGATAGAATTATACCCATTTCTAAGGAAAAGCCAGTGAATTCTTGTGACCTAAAACACATGGCATTTTCCATTACTAACTTAATAGGGACACCAAATCTAGTAATTATATTATTCATCAAGAACTCAATTACCACTATTCTAGTAGCCATTTTAGTTGGGATTGCTTCAATCCATTTGGTAAAATAATTAGTAGCCACCAATATCCAACTATATCCTCCACTAGATTTCTCAGCAAATTCTCCAATGAAGTCCCTCCCCCACATAGAAAAAGGAGCTTCTACAACCATAAGGTTTAGTAACAATGCACCTGAGAATTTCAAATTTTTGGAGAACCTTTGGCATGGCTCACACTTTTAGAAAAATAAATGAGTGTCCTTAAACAAGATAGGCCAATAGTAACCAGCCCCTAGAATTTTATGAGTTGTAGCCCTAGCTAAATGATGCCCTCCACACAATCCAGAGTGCATATATTTTAAAACCTTTTTAGATTTCCCTTTGTCCAAACAAAAGAGAAAAATCCCATCATTGTCTTTCCAGTACAATTCACCCTGCAATAACACATACCTTTGAGCCTGCAATTTAAGGATTCTTTTATGGTTATCATTCAATTCCTTTGGGCAGCTAACATTCTTAAGAAAATGAAGAATGTTAGTATACCAAGGTTGCATCGCAATGCTAGTAATTGTTCCTCCACGAATGGAAACATTATTTACTTGTACAAGGTCCATATTCTCTTCTATCATTAACTTTGCAAGTCCCATAACCCTTACAAGTTTAGTATTATGGAGATCCAAGTTGAATTCTTGGATTCTATTGATCCATTTTCATCTTTTTCATGTGACCTCACTTTACCAAAATGTCCTTTATTGCAGAATAGGGGACATATGCATTAACCTTTGCACAAACCAAATAAGTTTTAAAAGCCTTGACTGCCTTAACCAATGCATAAGCTTTCTTTTCCATCAATTCATAATTTAACTCAGCTGATTGCAATGATTTGCTAAAAAAAGCAATGGGATGTTCAAAACCTTCCTCATCTTTCTATAATAAAATTACTGCAATGGTATGAAAAGATGCAAAGGAAAATAAAGAAAAAGGCTTAGAATAATCAGGAGATATTAGAACAAGAGCTTCTTGGATTGTTTGTTTGATTTTTTAAAGGGCCTCTTGAGCTTCAATAGTCCAATCAAATTTTGCATCTTTCTTTAAAATTTTGACTATGGGTTTAACCAACTCTACAAAATTAGCAATAAATCTCCTCGCAAAGTTGATTTATCATAAAAATTATTGCACACCCTTAATGTTCTTTGGAGGAGGGACTTTCTTGATTGCCTCAACTCTTTTAGGGTCAATCCTGACTCCCTCTTTTGACACTATATGTCCCAACAATTTACCTTCAATAACAACAAACTAAAACTTCTTAGGATTCAATGAAATGCCAAACTCTAAGGCCTTGACTAAAACCTTTTCCAAGTGATTATAGTGGTCGTCTGCCCTCTTAGAATAAGTTTCCAAATCATTTTAATAGGCAACCATAAGGATATTAATCAAGTCTTTGAAAGCAACATTCATTGCCCTCTGAAAAGTTTCTCCAGCATTTTCAAACCAAAAGGCATTCGAACATAAACATAGGCTCCCCAGGGAGTAGTAAATGCAGTTTTAGATTGTTCAAATTCTTTGACTAATACCTAGTTGTATCCTGAAAAATCATCCATCATAGACAACAATTCACAACCAGTCACTCTATGCAACATAGCCTCCATATTTAGTAATCCATAATTGTCCTTTAGTGAAGCAACATTTAAATTCCTAAAATCAACACAAAGTCTTATGTCACCATTCTTTTTCCTAACTAGCACCAAATTAGAAACCCATGAAGAATGCCTAATAGGCTTAATGATGCCAGCATCCCTTAACTTGGTAAATTCTCTTTGTATTTTAGTGGCTAGCAGGGGGCTGATGGGCCTTTGTTTCTACCTAAAAGGTTTTGTGTTATCTTTTAAAGAAATTTCATGTTGAAACAAGTCTTCCCTATAAGCTTTGACATCATCATAAGACTAGACAAACACATGTTTATATATTTTTCAATTACCTTATCAAATTTTCCCTTACCTCCCTACTCAGCTTTTTTCCAATGTATACCACTTGAGGGGATGTTTTTGAACCTAAGTTTATTTCCTCTAGATCCTGAATCTTAGCATTAGACTTTTGTGACATGTACCCATCATTGATCTTAAACATGCCCTCTAGTTCAACCAACCCTTTAGGAATATGATTTGAGGCTAACTGAAAAATCTCATTTCCTATTACACATTCATTTCCATCAACAAACTATTGTGAGTTATTAAAATCAATTTATTGCCTATCATATTGATCTAGGCTTTGAATGAATTTAAGGATATCATGATCATCCTCAAAGACTTGCCAATTATACACATTATCAGTCACTATAGGCCTACTTTTGATCTCTAACATTGATACACCAGTCAAAGTAACATCATTGTTCTGTAATGCAACATTAGCAAGGAAATCTTCCATAATATTATTTGACCTTTCCACCCAAAGAATTTTGAAAGCATCAAACAATTATAATCTATCCCAAAAAGCATGTTTATACAATTTTAACATGTCATCTTTGGTAGCATATTTAGATCTGATTTGGGCTATGATTAATTGGGAATCACCATGGACTTTTTAGCATTTTATACCATGTTTTATAGAAACATCTAAACCCAATATCAAAACCTCATATTTGGCAATATTATTAGTACACTAGAAAGTCAATAGAAATGAATATTTGAAGTTAGTACCTGATGGGGATATAAGAAAAACACCAACTCTTGATCCTCCCTTAGAACATCCTCCATCAAATTAAATTTGCCACAGTCCATCTTGCTACAGTAGCAACTCATCAACTATGGGATCAATGTTTTTTAATTGTGGCACAATCGCTTCTACCATGAAATTCTCCATGTCAATATCAACACAGAAATTTAAGTCTTCAGGTGCAACCATCTCAACCATAACTAAGGAACGAGGCTCCCTATACAACTTCACTTCAGTTCCATTGATAGGAATGGTAGCATATGATAAATCCAACTTCAATTTTCCTCCCACAGCTACTGCCAACTATCTTGATAGAAGCATGCCATAATGGGGATTAGTATCAACTACAACTACATCCATCTTGTATGTGGCCTTAGAGAAAGAAGTAATTTTTATTTTTATCCCCACTAAGGTTCCTACCATAGGAATTGCTCTATTATCCATAGCATAACACCTACCATTCGATGCATCAACTTATAGTCCTAATACCTTCATGACATGGTAGGGCATCATAGTGGCTGCAGCACTAGAGTCTATCATGCAATTCTTTAGCAAGAAGTTATTCACAATTAGTGTAACATAGAAAGGGTCAATGGAAAATGGTTCTTGTGTTACAATATTTCCAACAAAAAAGTTAGAAATATCTTTTGTTGTTTCATGTTTGTCCATTGGCTTTCTCTTTTCTAATATAACAGGATCAACACCTTGTTCATTTATCAGAGCTAGAGTAGTTGTCTAATGCTCTTTGATTTTCAACATTTCCAACAAGGGAATAGAGACCTTCATTTGAGACAAGGCATTTCTCATGTCAAAAGAAGGGGGGTTGGTAGAAAGATCACAAGTATATTTTCTTTACCAATCCTCATATTTACCCTGTCTATGGAAATTTCTTCATTCTTTTTACCATCAACAATAGGTTCCTCCTTATTATCACCACCTTTTCCTTTAACAATATTTTTTCTAGGAGGCACCTTGCTTTGAGAATAATCTTTGACAAACACTAACCTAGGTATCCCTTGATTAGCATCCACTCTTCTATTCCTCAAATTATATGAGGACCTTTCCTAAGAAATAGCAGCCACAGTTAAAGTTTTGATTTCTTCTTCACTAGGCTTTCTCCAATGAGTTCTATCCAATTCTGATCTGATTATATTAGTTTTGCATATATCACTATCAAACTCATCACAATTGGATCGATTAAACACTTATTTCTCATAAATTAGGAGAATCCTCCTTTTATGATCAACATCAACACAAATCTCTTCATCATCTGAAGATATGAGTTCTTCCTCCTTTTTAGTGGTAAACATATTAACTGTAGGCTTTTCAGATTCTTCATAATCTCCCACATGTGAATTATCAACTTCTTCTTCCAAAGCTTGAGCTATAGCACATTGGTAAGGTTAATGAGGTATATTACAAGCCACACACCAAGGATTTCTTTCCACATTATGTGTTGCATTTTTCTTCAAAGGATTAGGGGTATCTCTCCCTTTTTTAGTTTCATGGTTATCAAAGACAGGTTTCCCATCTTTTGAATTTGTCTTGTAAGGCTGATCATGTAACCTTGGGAACCTTTCTTGCCTTTGATAAGGTGGTCTAGTGTCCTGATAATTCTTCACACCCCTTTCAATTTTGGTTGAGAGATCCTTGACCACACTTGCAAACTTGTCAACCTTATCATCTTCCTCAGTTGGTCTCACAGCATGTGGCTTAGTTTCCTTCCACAATCTACCTTCATTCCTTTTATACATGTGACCAGACACATTCCTATTACTTTCAATATTTATAGCCAATTTGAAAGCATCTCTTAGAGTATGAGGACTTTTATCTCTCAAAAGATATGACATCCTTCCATCTAAGACATTAAAATATGTGGTCAAGAAAACTGCATCATCTAGTCTTAAGACTTGAAATAATTTGTACATTGCCTTTTGAAACCTACCATTGAATTCAAACATGCTCTCATTTTGATGCTTTTTAATATTGTTGAATTCATTGAGCATATAACTTGAGTTATCATGTTCTGCATACTATTCCTTAAAATATCTGACAAATTTATCCCATGATGCAATACTACTTTCAGGAAAACCTCTATACCAATCCCTATCATCTTCAATTAATGAATAAACAAAAAGATTCTTTATAACATCCTCATGTTCAATTTCGTAGTCATTAATTTTATCTGTAAAAAACTTCAGATGCTCTTCACATGTAACAACATTATTTTGAGTAAACTTATGGATCTTCTCTCTTACCTCATTTGGGATGACATTAGGCTAACCAGGGATACATCAAAGAACAATGGTCTATATCTATCCAAGTGAGCTAGACTTCTTTGGAAATATTGTGGACCTTGTATTCCTCCTCCAATAGTTTGACAGGAGACATTTCCCTATTAATATAATTTAGAACAATAGAGAGGGGGGGTGAATCAATTGTTCTCAAGTCTAGATGTATAATATAAAATTTCAAAACTCTTTAACAACTCAGATCTAACAACCAATAGCTACTCAGTCATTATTGAATACATAACAGAAACATATAACAGTTTAGTCCACTATCCAATAGTATTTAACTTACAAAACACAAAAATGATCAAACCAAAACATTCACATAAGAATTAACACCAGGATTTATAGTGGAAACCCAATTTGGGAAAATCCAATTTGTAACATGTTACTGATATTTTCACTCTTCTGAAGTGAGCTCTGTGAAAAGCCAACCCTATCAAAGGTTTACAAACACACTACTAGGTGTGACCTAGTTAAAGGATTTTAACCACCTGGTTAGGAGTGCGCCTTGTTAAAGGACTTACATACATTCCATTAGAATGCAACCTTGTTCAAAGGATTTATACAAATGACTGTTAGGTCAACCTTGATTAAAGGATTTCAAATTGATACAATGGTTAGAAAGTAATAGAAGTATTTGATCTGAAAACATACAACTCACTTTGAAAATAATAGATCCAGTTCTATACACATATGTTGGCTTACTAATTGTGATCCATTTCCATCTCCATCATTGATATGCTCGGAAAACCCTTCAAGCAATCACAACTCCTTTTCCTTTAGCCTTTTCTACTTATATAGTCAATAACAACAACTCTAGCATCCTCTCTATTCAACCACATACTTAGGTTTCCTTAATACCTCTCTGATTAGGTTGATCCAACTTTTTCCACTTAATCTCCTTCGTAGATCTTAGGGTTAGGTCAGATTAATCAAATCTTTCCAACTTTATGTTCTTCAGCCATCCTTCTAGAAATATCTCAAATCTCTTGATCGAATTACAATAAAGTAGTTTACAGTGCATTAAATGCTTCCATACAATCAATAAATAAAGTCAACATGATTTACATAATCCAAGAATTCAACTATGTTAGCTAAGAATCTAAATTCTTCCTCAAATGTAAATTACTAATGCTCAGTCAATACTATGTTCAACTCCTCAGTCTTCAATGGGCAGCCTGGTCACCACTGAAACTGTTTCCTCGACCAATAATGTCTTCCTCAACAATAAACTGATGTTCGGTCAACACTGAATTTACTCAGCATATACTGGCTCATTCGACACTAACATCACTTGGCTTAAACTAGATTTCTTCATTTTTGCTCAGTTAAGCCTACTGTTCAATCTTTCTTCTTACTTACATAAGCAATACATTATCTTATCATTGTGCCACATAATCAAGTACCCATTGAAGTATCAAGATAACTCAACCTTTCCATAGGTGATATTGTTATCAACCTTTCCCTAATCCTTCTCAACAATCAAATAGATATAGTACTTTCTTAGATAGAAATAGTCTTACCAGTTAAGGTTTGACATCAATGACAATACAACAATTGCTTCAATTACAGTTTCAAATAATCTCCCTCTTTGGCATTGATGGAAACACCATATGAATAACACATGAATCACCAACCAATCCAAAACTTATCTGTAAATCAAAAATATTTATAATATCCTTAGCTTCATTCTAATTCAAAATCAATTAGCCTTTCTTACATGACCATCCACACAGTAACTTCCACTTGATCTATTCTTTGTTCCTTTTCTCTGAATCTCTCCCTCTTACTTGATCTTCCATGAAATATCACCATGTGTTTTCATCTTATTCATCCCCCTCTTTGACAATAATGCCAAAGAAATAACTAAAACATACATCCTTCAGATGTAGATGTCATTTTGTCAGTTCAGTAACAATATTTCTCCCTCTATCATCTTTGATTATGACTGATTATCAGCTTTGTTGTACTCTTCACAACTCTAGGTTGTTCCTAAGTTGTGACCTTTCTCTGCATCAATTTGTTAGATACTCTTTGCAACACATTTGAAGCAGTGCTCCTAGCTTGACTAGGCAGCCTCAGTTAGGGGAAGAACCCCTAATTTTCCTCTCAGATATTCATGAGCTTCTTTAGGTAAGGCTTTAGTGAACATGTGTTTGTATTCACATATTCCATCCTAACTTCTTTATCTTGTACCAGTTCCCTCAAGTAATGATACTTGATGGCGATGTGTTTGGTCTTTGTGTGCATCACTGGGTTCTTAGATATGTTGATAGCACTTATATTGTCATAGTATATGGAAACTGGTTCAGTGATCTATTCTTTCATGCTTACCAACAATTGCTTTATCCATACTCAGCTTCAGTTGTAGATTGGGAAATGCAATTTTGTTTCTTGCTTGTCCAGGAAACTAATCTTTGTCCAAGAAAGAAAGCTCTGCCACTAGTACTCTTTTTGTCATCCAAATTTCTTGCCCAATTGTATGAGTATAGACTCTCGGTTCAAATATTTCATGCTTCTTATAGTACAATCCATAATCGGTAGTCTCTTTCAAATATCTCATTATCCTTTTTACAGCCATCATGTGAGTTTCCTTAGGATTGGCAGAGAATCTTGCCACAATCCCAACTGCTAGAGCAATATTTGGTCTATTGTGAACAACATACTGTAGTTTTCTAATCATGGATCTATACAAAGTCTGGTTTACTTTTGCAGCATCATCATTTTTAGATAATTTTCATCCAGTAGCCATAGGAGTACTTACTGGCCTTGAATCCTCCATACCAAAGGTTTTCAGTATCTCATGAACATATTTAGATTGGGAAATGAAAATACATTTCTCCATCTGATATACTTGTAAACCAACAAAGAATTTTATCTTCCCAAACATACTCATTTCAAATTCAGTTTGTATTTCATTTGAAAATTTATTACACAAGGCATCTTGTCCACCAAATATGATATCATCTACAAAAATCTTAGGCAACAAGATTCCTTTTCCTTCTTTATCTTTCATGTATAGATTTTTGTGTCATTTATCCTTCAGAATCTAATCTATATCAAATAATTGTGCAACCTCTTATACCATGCTCCGGGGGCTTGCTTTAGTCCATACAGTGCCTTGTTCAGTTTGAAAACCATGTGTCTCTTGTTTGGATCAACAAATCCTTCAAGTTTTTTAATGTACACTTCTTCTTCTAATATACCATTAAAAAATGTAGACTTGACATCCATTTGGTATACTTTGAAATCTTTGTAGGTAGCATATGCAAGTAGAGTTCTTACTCCTTCCAATCTTGCTATAGGGGAAAATGTCTCCCCATAGTTTATTCCTTCTTCTTGTGCATAGCCTTTGCATACCAGCCTTGACTTGTTCCTTGTGATTTGTCCATGTTCATTCAGCTTGTTTTTGAATAACCATTTTGTTCCAATGAAATTTTGTTTTCTGGTCTTGGCACTAGAGACCAGGTATCATTCTTTTCTATTTGGTCTATCTCCTCATTCATGGCTTGGATCTAGTCTTCATTTTCTAATGCCTCCCTTGTTGTCTTAGGTTTAAATTCATATAGTAAACATGTAGGGTCTCTTAACTTGCTTCTGGTCAGAACTCCAGTTTCTTTATCTCACATGATTTGTTTAGCCTTGTGATGTCTCCTTACATATTGTGCCAAAACAAGTTCTTCTCTCTTTTCTTCTTGCTCTTTAGGTTCACCAATAAGATTTTATGATTCAGCTTATGAATGCTTGGCAACTTCTTCTTGATACTCGGCAGCTTCCTCCTATCGCTCGACATGTTCTTCTTGTCACTCGACATTGTTTCCCTGATGCTCGGTATTACTTACCCGAGACTCTGCATCAGGTGCAAGTTTTTCACTTGCCTCTCCTTCTTCTATATATACAAAATATCTTAATCTTTTATTTCTCTCTTACTTTCTTGTTCATTTTTCTCTTTTTTGATCTATACTCAATTTAGGGTATAAACAGTTGTACTTATAGCTTCTCTCTAGTACTTTTGTGCAGCATTCTTCTTGATTATTAGTGTTCTTACACAATCCATGATAGATTTGTTCCTTCTCTCTGCTATACCATTTTGTGGAGGTGTTCTAGGTGCACACATCTATCTCTTGATTCCTCTATCATTGCAGAATAGATTGAACTCATTTGATATGAGGTCAGATCTCAGACACTTCAGATTCCTACCTATCTCCTTTTCAACCTTAGCCAAATACCACTTAAAATTTTGAAAAGCATCAAATTTTTCTTTTAGAAACATTACAGTCATCATTCTGGTGTAATCATCAATAAACAGAATAAAATATCTAGCACCACAATAGCTTTGTACACCCATAGGTCCAAAAAGGTTAGTATGAACCAAATCTAAAGCATTTTCAGAAGTAAAAGTCTTGCTCTTGAAACTAGACTTTGTCCTCTTACCCAACTAACATTGTTAGCACATTACATTATTAGGTTTCTTCAATCTCAGAAGTCCTCTTTCTTTCTTCTTTTTACTAATCTCTACCAAATTGTCAAAGTTAACACGATATAGCCACTTATGTCATAACCATATATCATCAAGTTGTGCAATCATACATGTCTCTTCAAATAGGTCTAGATAGAACAAATTACCTCTTGTCTATTCTCCACTTCCAATCAGTTCACCAATGGCATCAAATATTTTAGCCTTCCTATGATGAAATTCCACTTAGTAGCCAGTACTATTAAGTTGTGCAACACTTAGCATATTATAGTTAAGACCTTCAACCCAATAAGCATTTTCACAAGTGATCTTATCAGTCAACTTAATCAATCCTTTACCCCTAACAGGACATGGTGCATCATTACCAAATTTAACACTTCTATCTTTCTAATTATCTAGGGTATCAAACTTACTTTTATCACCAGTCATGTGGTGTGAGCAACTAGTATCAATAATCCACTTATCATTTTTGTTCACATAGGACATCGGTGCAGTTTTCTCATCCTCATCAAACTCATCTTTCATAGCAACATAGACTACTTCAATTTCAAAATCATTACTATTAGTGTTAGTTTTTTCTTCAGGAATATAGTAGGATTTCTTACCTTTCTCTTTGTAGTCCTTGTACCTTCAGTAACCTCTATCTTCTCTATTGTCCTTGTGCTTGCTATCTCTTTCCTCATCCTTGTCATTCCTATAAGGACATCTTGTAGCTATTTGACCAACTTTATTACATGAGAAACATATGATAGGAAGTTTACCTTTATACTTTCCTTTTCCCTTTTTTAATCTTCTGGCCATAAGAGTTTCAAGATCCTCTAGTTCTTCATCAAAAGTGTCACTTTCACTTTCACTCTCACTGATGCATCTTTCTTATTCTTTCTTAGATTTTTTCAAAACCAATTGTGACTTGAATGTAGATTCAACATTAGCAACATTGAAGTTATCAAAATTAGAAAGCTCAAAAGAAGTAAGCTTACCAACAAGACTTTCCAAAGTAAGAGCATTGCCAGGGTTACATATAGATTCTTGAATTGTTGATATTTTGATGGAATAAATAGGAGGCAAAGTTCTCAATACTTTTCCAATAATAGTCTCATCAACAATAGTTCCATTAGATCCTCTAATAGCATTTACAACTTCTTTTATCCTACTACAATACTAAGCAATATTCTCACCTTCTTACATTTTCATTTCATCAAATTTACCTCTCAGGCTTTCATCTTTTTCCCTCAATACATTTATGTCACCACCATATATGTTTGCAAGAGTGTCACACATTTTCTTTGCATTTGTGTAGTCTTTGATGTCTTCAAATTCAGGATAGCTTAAGGCAAATGCAATCTCCAACATTTCTTGATTGTGCTCTTGTTTAGCTCTCATCTCCTTGGTAGTCATAGGTGCAGTAGGTGTAACATAGTCATGCTCAATATAATACTTTTTTGAGTCACCAATACTAGCTAGATGCAGTTTCATCAGACTCTACCATGCAGGGAAGTTATCCTTATTTAGCTTTGGTACCTCCTTATACATCCTGATCATTTACTTCAAGTACCTTTAAACTTGTTCTCTGTAAGTACCAACAGCTCTGATACCAATTATTAATATGATTTAGAACAATAGAGAGGGGGGTTGAATCAGTTGTTCTCAGGTCTAGATGTATAATATAAACTTTTAAAACTCTTCAACAACTCAGATCTAACAACCAACAGCTACTCGATCATTACTGAATGCATAATAGAAACATATAACAGTGCAATCCACTATCCAATAGTATTTAACTTGCAAAACACAAAAATGTTCAAACCAAAACATTCACATAAGCATTAACACCAAGATTTATAGTGGAAACCCAATTTGGGAAAAACCACTTTGTAACATCTTACTGATATTTTCACTCTTCTGAAGTGAGCTCTGTGAAAAGCCAACACTGTCAAAGGTTCACAAACATGCTACTAGGTGTGACCTGGTTAAAGAATTTAAACCACCTGGTTAGGAGTGCACCTTGTTAAAGGACTTACATACATTCCATTAGAATGCAACCTTGTTCAAAGGATTTATACAAATGACTGTTAGGTCAACCTTGATAAAAGGATTTCAAACTAATACAATGGTTACAAAGTAACAATAGTATTTGATCTGAAAACATATAACTCACTTTGTAAATAGCAGATCCAATTCTGTATACATATGCTGGCTTATTGACTGTGACCCATTTCCATCTCCATCAATTATCTTCTCAGAAAACCCTTCAAGCAATCACAACTCCTTTTCCTTCAGTCTTTTCTACTATACGGTCAATAACAACAACTCTAGCATCCTCTCTATTCAACCACATACTTAGGTTTCCTTAATACCTCTTCAATTAGGTTGATCCAACTTTTGTCGCTTAATCTCCTCCGTAGATCTTAGGGTTAGGTTAGATTCATCGAATCCTTCCAACTTTATGTTCTTCATCCATCCTTCTAGAAACATCGCAAATCTCTATATGGAATTACAATAAAATGGTTTATAATGCATTAAATGCTTCCATACAATCAATAAATAAAGTCAACATGATTTACATAATCCAAGAATTTAACTATGTCGGCTAGGAATCCGAATTCTTTCTCAAATGTAAATTACTGATACTCGATCAATACTATGTTCAAATCCTTGGTCTTCACTAAGTAGCCCGATCACCACTAAAACTATTTCCTTGGCTAATATTGTCTTCCTTGGCAATAAACTAATGTTCAGTCAACACTGAATTTACTCGGCATATACTGCCTCGGTCAACACTAACATCACTCGGCTTAAACTAGATTTCTTCACTTTTGCTCGATTAACCCTATTGTATAGTCTTTCTTCTTACTTAGATAAGCAATACATTATCTTATCATTGTGCCACATAATCAAGTACCTATTGAAGTATTAAGATAACTCAACCTTTCCTTAGGTGCTATTGTTATTAACCTTGCCCTAATCCTTCTCAACAATCAAATAGATATATTACTTTCTTAGATAGCAATAGTCTTACTAGTTAAGGTTTGACATCAATGACAATGCAACAATTGCTTCAATTGTAGTTTCCAACATTCCGATGGTTCCACCAATAAATGGGATTGTTTGATTGGTATTTTGAACTGGCCCAGGTGTAGCTTGTTTAGGAATTGAAACTTGGGGATTGGGCATTGTACTACAATGGTGGTTTAGTGGTACTGTGCTTACAGTAATAAGGACTAAGCTACTAGCAGTTGTATTCATGTTATCATGCAAGAAAGCAATCTTCCTTTTTCATTTCATCCGCAGCAGCCTCCAACTCCATTTTCTCTAGCTAGATAGCTAAATACTCCTTAGCTTTTCTAGCCTTCTCTAGTTC
This sequence comes from Chamaecyparis obtusa, assembly GCA_027943335.1. Taxonomy (NCBI): domain Eukaryota; kingdom Viridiplantae; phylum Streptophyta; class Pinopsida; order Cupressales; family Cupressaceae; genus Chamaecyparis; species Chamaecyparis obtusa. The sequence continues at coordinate 140,089 of BSBK01013325.1, forward strand.
TAAACCAGCCCGGGACACAACATTAGGAATAATAGTATTCCTCTTACGTTCATTTATATTTATACCAACCACCTTTTTTTCCTTTATTAGATGGTTCCTTTGTAGCATTTCTTAGATCTTCATTTATTTTAACTTTTGATGGATGCAACTGTCTTAGGACATAGCCTTCTCCTTCAAACTCATCTTTCTTTGGATTAGGCTTACTACCATCAACTTGTTTTCTCAGAGCTCCCATATCACCAAATAATTCACTATCTAGACCTTGGAAATCTTGATTTAGGCTTTTAGCCTGGATCTCATTATTCTTTGTTTTTCTCATGAGATCTTGTCTCTCCATGAGTAACTCATAGATTTGTTGTTCCCACACCTTTCTTCTATTATAAATTTCTAACAGTTTCTCAGGCTCTTTCTTCCTCAAGGCTATTACTTTCTCCCTCAACTTTATAGAATCATAAGAAGTAGTTTCTACAAAAGAGGTTTTTCCTAGGGGATCTAGACTTTCTCTTGTAGGGAAAAACCCTACATCTGTGGCTTCATCTTCCTGAGAATGATTGACTGGACTATGTTTGGTTTTCCTAATAAGTTCAAGATCATCAAAAGAAGAAGAGGCCTCTTTAGGAATGGGTGTGGGAATTTGATCTCTAGAAGGTCTGGGAGAATTAGGATTGAAGAGACCTCTCCTAGAACATTGTTTTCTACTAGGTGCATGGAGTTCATCACCCATATTACCCTCTAGATGATATCTATACTATTTCCTAGTGAATCGTTGTTGACTCATGGTGTTTTCAATAAAAGATATGTCTAAATTTTAGCACAAATACCAATAACTGGTAAACAAAGATCTTAGAGTCACCACCCACTAAAAAGTGGGCATAGAAATTTATAAACTAGTCTGCAACAAAATAATAGACAGTTAAAAAAAATGTAACAAGTCCATTGTGCACTATCTGTCCCTAGTAGAGTTGCCAATTTTGTTAGTGCTCAAACTTGTAGATGATAAATAGGAATCAGATACCTCTAATATACAACTCTAACACTTGCCAACAAATGCATCTAACAAAATTTATGTTGGCTTGTGGTGACTAATCAGGAAAGTACTGTACACTTTTCCTCCCGCCCTCACCGACATACATTGTAACTCATTCTAACCCTAAAGTGGCAAAATATTGTATAATATGGCTTAGGGTTAGGGATTTCATTATGTATGTTTTTTAGTAGCTTCCTGTGGTAGTATTGAACTATAAGTGATGACATATTGTAATCAGGTTGTAATCACTAGATTAGAAAATATTGGACTCATTGGTGGACTTAGCTCAGGAATTGGGTGAACCACATTAAATCTTTGTATTTTTGTTCTCTTCTGTGTGGTTTATTGTTTTCTAATATTGGTTATATTTGCATGTAATTGTTATTTCTATCATGTTAATCCTAACAAGTGGTATTAGAGCGAGGTTGTTTTTCAATTACCCTCTACATGAAGATCTCATGGTTTAGTGGGAGTCTCATGGTTGAGTGGGAGAAATGATAAATGAGGGTAGGTTGAAGGTTGAAAAGTTTAATGGGAAGAAATTTCAGTTATGGAAAATGCAAATGGATGACTATCTCTATTAGAAGGATCTATGGTGGCCATTAGAAGGAAAAACCAAGAAATCGGCAAGCACTTCTGATGAGGAGTGGAATATTCTTGATAGAAAGGCCCTTGGTAGTATTCGATTATGCCTGGCACAATCAATGGCATTCAATATTTAATAAGAAAAGATGACTGGAGATTTGATGAAAACCCTAGCGAAGTTTTATCAAAAGCCCTCCACTTCAAATAAGGTATTTCTCATGAAGCATTTGTTTAATATGAAAATGGTGGAAGGTGGGTCAGTTTCTGATCATTTAAATGAGTTTAATACAGTTACCAGTTAATTATCTTCTGTTAATGTTATTTTTGATGAATGTAGGGCTCTCTTGATTTTGTGTTCTTTGTCTAAAAGCTGGAATGGTTTGGTAATGGTTGTTAGTAACTCTATTTCTGGTTCTAATACTTGAAAATTTGATAATGTTATTGGTGTTATTTTGAGTGAGGAAATTCATAGGAAAAGCTCAGGTGGATCCACATCAGGTAGTGTCTTAAACACACAAAGTAGAGGTAGAAACAATGAGAGAGGAAACCATTCTAGAAATCATGGGAAATCAAGAGGAAAATCAAAGGGAAAGAGGTCTGAATCCAAAGGGCCAAATGATTGTTGGTTCTATGGAAAACCAGGCCATAAGAAGAAAGATTGCTGGTCATGGAAGAATAAAGGAGACAAACAAGAAGGTAACAAGGAGACAAATGTGGTAAGTAATAAATCTGAAGAGGATTATTTGATTCTTTCTTTATAAATTATTGATGATTCATGGGTTTTAGATTCTGAGGCTTTATTTCATGCTACACCCCATAGAGGCTACTTTCTTGATTATGTACAAGGAGATTTTGGGCTAGTTTATTTGGGAGATAATGAACCCTGTCGGATAGTTGGAAAGAGAAAAATTAAGATTAAGTTGCAGAATGGGAATCATTGGCTACTACAAGAGGTAAGACATGTTCCAAGGTTGATTAGGAATTTAATTTTAGTAGGGAAACTGGGTGATGAGGGTTGCACAGTTACTTTTAATGATAGAAATTGGAAACTTTCAAAAGGTTCCTTAGTAGTAGAAAAAGGTGTGAAAGTAGGCACCTTATATCTTTGTATAGATCATACTGTACCTTCTACTTTAATTGTTTCAGAAGATAATGAATGTTTAAGAATAGTGGCTAGAATTGAGTAGGAAGAACATAAAATTGTTGCTATAGATTATGACACAGCGCTTTGGCACAATAGACTCAGGCACATGAGTGAAAAAGGTATGAAATTACTTCATTCAAAGAAAGTTATACCTGGTCGAAAATGTGTCAATATGGATTTATGTGAGAGTTTTGTGTATGGAAAACAAAAGAGAGTTATTTTTGTGAAGAGTGGGAAGGAAAAGAAAAATGAGAGATTAGAGCTTGTGCATACATATGTATGGGGACCAGCTCAGGCATCTTCCCTTGGTGGCTCTCTATATTATGTTACATTTATAAATGATGCAACAAGAAAAGTATGGATTTATTTCCTTAGACATAAATCTTATGTATTTCAAACTTTTAAGAAATGGAAATGGTTGGTTGAAAATGAGACTTGTAAAAGGCTAAAATGTCTTAGATCTGGTAATGGTGATGAGTATTGTAGCATAGAATTTGAGTAGTATTGTTCCTCTAATGGTATTCATAGGAAGAAAAATATACCCAGGACTCCACAAGAAAATGGAGTGGTTGAACGCATGAACAAGACAATAATGGAGTGTGCAAGGAGTATGAGGTTGCATGCTAGGCTTCCCTTAAACATGTGATCATAGGCTATAAACACTACTATTTATTTAATCAATAGAGGCCCCTCTACTCCTTTGGACTATGGTATTCCAGAGGAAGCATGGACTAGTAAGAAGGTGAGTTATTCTTTTGTCAAAACCTTCAGTTGTGAAGCTTTTGCACATATAGATTCTAAAAATAGAACCAAGCTGGAAGCTAAGTCAAAGAAATGTGTATTTGTTGGATATGGAATTGATGAATTTAGTTATAGGCTTTGGGATTTTGAAAATTATAAAATTGTAAGAAGCAGGAATGTCATATTCAATGAGAAAGTGTTGTACAAAGATCTGTTGCAGTAGCATGAGAAGAAAGAAAATAACTATGTAGTACTGGATGGTGCTCCAAAAGATGATGTTCTAGTAGTTCCTTATGCTCTGCAACTCATGCAGAGGCATTTTAGGGTACTCGGTAAATCTGCATGGATGCATGTTGTTTGGTCGGTGTTACTCGGTTGCAACCTTGATCAACTATCTCAATCATTGAAGGAAGCTCGGTCACTGAAGGAACTCAGTAATCTCTGGTGCTTGGTAAAAGTGTTACTTGATGATGCCTATGGTGCCTGGTCAACACTGGTGCTTGGTGATACTTGGCCTACTCAGTTATTTCACTATTGCTCGGTTGTTCTGGTTTACCGACTAAAATTTTATGTGATTTGTTGGGCCGACTTGGTGCATTTATTATTAGTATCTATTATTATAGGCCAACATGTTGAATTATATTTTTGTCAGGCTATTTTGAAGCCAACTTGTATGGCATTTAATAATTTTTTGTAGGAGTTAAGGGTTTCATCCAGCTAACTTGTGGCTGATGATTAGTATTTATAGGACATTTGGGTAGTTGTTGAGGAGTTAGGGAACTTAGCGAGTCAAACCACAGGTTCTGAAAGTTGGAGTTGGTGAAGTTGTGGAAAAGATCTTACATGATCATGTAGATTAGATTATTATTTGATAGTTTGTAGTTACAGAGCTAGTGGTTTTCACACTTGTAGACAAGGAGATTGCTTGGAGGCTTGCAAGATCAAGTTTAGATCTTCCATAGGGTTTCCATTAGTTCTTGATTGTTTCAGAGTTGAACTAGCTAAGATTGTATTGGATCTATGTGGATCTTGTAGAATTACTTCTGTTTGTAATTGGCCCTAACCCAAAAGGCCTTGCAGTCGGGCATGTTAATGAAAATTGAGTTGAAACATCTTGTTGTGTTGAGTTTTCCACTGTGTAATTCTAAAGCTACAAGGTTGGATTGTCCTTAATTGGATCCTCCCTGTCTTGGCCTACGTCAGGTGGTATCAAAGCGAGAGTTGATCTTGTGGAGCGAAGGTTGACCTAGCAAGGCTGATCTTGCAAAGTTGATCTTTTTGGTGAAGAGATAGTGTGATCTGAGTTGCAGATCCAGAGCATTGAACTTTCAAATATTTCCCTAGTTGGTTGTACAAGGTGGCAGGTTAAGATCTGACTTGCATACAACTTGGAGATTGCCACAAGTTGGTCAGTGTAGGGTTTGTTTCAAAGGGTTTCTCTTATCTTTAAGGATTCCTCCAAGAAAATTAGACCCTAGAGTAATTGCAAATATTTGTGATATTATGGAATCTAGGATTACAGAGAAAGTGAAATCAGATTTCAGATTAGATATGGAGTTGATCAAGAATGACATGGCCACCAAGATCATGAGAGCTATTACTGGTATACCTTAGAATGTTGGTACTAAAGATGGTCATGAAGAAGCTATTAAAGACTTTGAACCTATTGGATCTACTGGTGATGACTGGAGGGATAGATCTAGTGAAGACAGAATTACTCAATTGCCTAAATCTGGAGATTGGTTGAGTGGTAGTTACCGAATGGAAGTTTCTACTTTCTATGCTACTTTGAAGCCCAAGAATTTGATTGATTGGATTGGTGAAATTCAAGATTTATTTGAGCTGGAAGAAATTGAAGATCCTCTTCAAGTGAGATTAGCACATACAAAGTTGAAAGGACATGCTGCTCTTTGGTGGAAAGAACTATAAAGAGATAGAGAAGATGAAGGTGAAATGAAGATCAATCGATGGAGGATGATGGTGACTAAGTTGAAAGATAATTTCATACCTTCTAACTATGATCTTGACTTATTTAAGAAGTTGCAGAATCTAAAGTAGAATAATTTATCTATTGAAGATTATACTGAGTTCTACAAATTTACTATTTGGTCTGGACATCGAGGGCTTGGTAAGGAAAAGGTAGCTCGGTATGTGAATAGTTTGAGATTCAATATTCAAGATGAGCTTGGTATGTTGAAGATTGATTCTTTTGAAGATGCTTATTAGTATGCTCTGAAGGCAGAAGATAAGTTGAAGAGGAAACAATATAGTGACTCCCGAGGGAAGGAAAAGATTGATCACTCGGTGAAGGATAAACCGACTGATGCACAAGATGAATAGAAACTTGTGGAACCAAAGAAGAATATAGGTAGAGTTACCTTTAAGGGTACTTTCTATAACTATGGAGAGGAAGGAAACCATTCTTTTGAGTGTACATAGAAGAAGCTTGGTGACCGAGGAACTATTGTGGTGAATGAGAATGAACCCGAATCTGAGAACTTGTTGCTTTGGTGAACACTACTCAGTACGAAGGAGGAACCTTGTCAAAGGAGTAACTTGTTTAGGACCCAATGCAAGTCTAGAGGTAAACTCTGTGATGTTATTGTTGATAGTGGTAGTACTAATAACCTTGTTGCTGAGGACATGGTTCAGAAACTTGGGTTAAATAGAATGAAGCATCCTTGTCCTTATAGGATTGGCTGGTTACGAGATGTTCATGGTCTAGAAGTAAGAGAATAATGCTTTATTAATGTTCAGATTGACCAGTATAAGGATTTTGTGTTATGTGACATTGCAAAGATGAATAGTTATGATATATTGCTTGGTAGACCTTGGCAATACAATTACAGAGCTATGTATGATTGTGTCATAAATGTGTTTACTGTTCAGAAGGATGTCAGGAAGTTTTCCCTAATGCCTTTGCTAGATACAACGCTCGGTAGGAGAATCCTGAGTATTGGTAGCCGAGTTGAATTGGTGGATCCTGAAGGTGTGGTTGATCCGTGTGAAGGACAGACCTATGTGTTATTAAGGAAAGACTTGAAGAGATAGAGAAAGTTGAAGTGGAAGAGTATGTGAACTAAAAAGATGGAGGACTTGATTGTGAAGAACCAGTTCAAGGTTTATGTGCTGAATCCCAGAAGATGTTCTTCTCACATATGAACATCTTTTCAAACTTGGGGTGTCTGATGTAGGGGCATTCTAGGGTAATCTATAGATCTGTGTAGAGGTGTGTTGTTTGGTTGGTGTTACTCAGTTGCATCCTTGACTCACGGTCTCAGTCATTGAAGGAAGCTTAGTCACTGAAGGAACTTGGTAATCTCTAGTGCTGGGTGAAAGTGTTACTTAGTGATGCCTATGGTGCCTAGTTAATATTGGTGCTTGGTGATTCTTGGCATGCTCGGTTATTGTCATGTTGCTCGGTTGTTCTGGTTTACTGACTGGAGTTTTGTGTGATTTGTTGGGCTGACTTGGTGCATTTATTGTTGGTAGCTATTGTTATAGGATGGCATGTTGAATTAAATGTTTGTAAGGCTATTTTGAAGCTGACTTGTATGGCATTTAATAATTATTTGTAGGAGTTAAGGGTTTCATCCAGCCGACTTGTTTCTAATGATTAGTATTTGTAGGACGTTTGGGTAGTTGTTGAGGATTTGGGGAACTTAGAGACTTAGATCAGAGGTTCTAAAAGCTAGATTTGGTGAAGTTATGGAAAAGATCTTACATGATCTTATAGATCAGATTATTATCTGATAGTTTGTAGTTGCAAAGCTAGTGGTTTGCACACTTGGAGACATAGAGATTTCTTGGAGGCTTGCAAGCTCAAGTTTAGATATGCCTTACGATTTCCATTAGTTGTTGATTGTTTCAAAGCTAAACTAGCTAAGATTGTATTGGATCTATGTGGATCTTGCAGAAATACTTCTATTTGTAATTGGCCCTAATCCGAAAGGCCTTACAGTCGGGCATGTTAATAAAAATTGAGTTGAAACATCTTGTTGTGTTGAGCTTTCCATTGTGTAATTCTAAAGATGCAAGGTTAGATTGTCCATATTTGGATCCTCCCTGTCTTGGTCTGTGTCAGTAAGAACATCAACAAAAAATATGACAAACCCCAGTGAATGTTAGACAGTCAATGAAGCTAAGTAGACCTCTAGAAAGATTCTCTCCCTCTTTGTATTCTATTTTTTTAATAGATGCTGATGAACCTGAATGTTATAATGAAGCTGTGCAGGTGGATACAAAGATTCAGTGGGAGTCTGCAATGACAGAGGAAATGGACTCCTTGCTAAAAAATCAAACTTGGGATTTATGCAAGTTACCTACAGGTAAACGGGCTTTACAAAATAAATGGGTTTACAGGTTGAAAGAAGAGGATAGAGGTAAGAAAAGATTTAAAGCTAGGTTAGTTGTAAAAGGATTTGCATAGAAAAATGGCATTAATTTTGATGAGATAATTTCTCCAGCTGTTAAAATGACTTCTATTCATACTATTTTGAGTATTGTGGCTACTGAAGATTTGCATTTAGAGAAGCTTGATGTTAAAACAATTTTTCTTCATGGTGATTTGGATGAAGAAATATATATAGTATAGCCACAAGGATTTGAGGTCAAGGGCAATGAGAATCTAGTGTGCAGATTGCAGAAAAGCTTATATGGCTTGAAGCAAGCCCCTCGGAAATGGCATATTAAATTTGACACTTTTATGAATGAGCATGGATACACTCGGTGTCATTCTAACCATTGTGTTTATTTTAAGAAGTTGGATGATGATAGCTACATTATTTTATACTTATATGTTGATGATATGCTTGTAGCTGGGTCTAACATGAATCACATAAAGGGATTGAAACAACAGTTAGCATATTCATTTGCTATGAAGAATTTAGGGGCAAAAAACCAAATCCTTGGCATGAAAATTTGCAGAGATAGGAAAAATTGAAAATTGACTTTATCTCAGGTTGATTATATTGAGGTGTTGCAACGTTTCTCTATGGAGAATGCCAAACCTGTCAGCACACCTTTGCCTAGTTATTTTAAATTTGCTAAGGAGATGTGTCCTAAGACATCAGAAGAGGAGGCTAAAATGTCTAAGGTACCTTATGCTTCAGCTATAGGGAGCTTAATGTATGCTATGGTATGTACTATGTGTGTGAAAATTGTACCTGATCTGTAAACACAACACTTCAGTAAAACATTAGAGGTTAGCTATAATCGAAATCATGCAAAATTGAAAACTATCTAACCAAGCGATTTACTGCCTTCCAGTAGGTGTGAGATTAATGTTCTTAGATTGTTATCGAGATCAGTGACCTAGACGACACCTAAACAAAGGATTTGAATGCAATTGATCTAGATATGAAATATGAATGCAATTAATCTATATTTTTGATATTTTCTATGCAATGATATGAAAACTTGATATGGAATCTATGCTAATATGGAAATTGATATGCAATGCTAATCTAGAAATGATATGATATGAGAATGAAGATTCTAACAATAATATGAAAGCTATGAATTTGAAATTGATCTCACAACAATGTTGATTCGCAATAAGCTTTGAGCCTTCCAATTGCAATTCTCCAGCGTGATTGTGCAAAATATGAGATGCTTGGATGCAAATTTGAGAGATGAATTATGAAGAGCTGAGCCTTGTTTTTATAGAAATCCAAGGCTTTGGAGGTGCATGGAAGAAAGTCATAAATCACTCAAATAACTCAGGTTGATTTTTGAGTTATTTTTAAATAACAGATAATTAAGTCACAAAAATCATGCAAAAGCACAGTTTAACTCGAATTAGAAGTTTAGATCAACTTTAAAACTCAAAAAGATGTTGAGTTTCAAAAAGCTAACAACTTGCATTGATTTTCCAATTTTGAGTTTAACTGGTCCTTGAATATGCATATGGATAATTATGATTTAATAAATAAATAAAGTGATTTATGCTCAACTTAATTGATTTTTGAAATAAAATAATTAATTTATGGGTTAATTAACTATTTTATCAAACTTTTATTAAAAATTATATTATTAAATAATGACAACATGCTTTAATTAATTAAATAAGAATTTAATCAATTAAAGATAGGAATTTTGATTTATTGTCAAAATTAAATAATACAATTAATAATAGATAGAATTAAATTTAATTAAACAATTAAGTGGCAAGATATTAAATCTAATTAATTAAATATGAAAATATTCAATTAATCAAACTTAGGATAAATGTGATTTATTGCCAAATAATCATAAAATTAAAGATAATTAAGATAATTAAGAATATTGCTAGGAATATTCCCTAATGCAGAATTTTAAGATAATCAATTAAGATTCGATAATGTTCAGATGTGCCTTAGGTTAGGACTTTGATGTCGATTTCGTTCGATTTGATGATATAAGAGGTTAATGAACTTATAGCCCATTTTTGGGGTATTACATTTTGCCCCTCTTTGAATTACTGTGCGAAGCACAGTGGTTCAAAGATAGTCTGTGTTTGATAAAGATATGAAACTGATGTTTGAAATTGATAATTGATATGAGATAGAAGCTGTTTGATATTGAATTGATATGGAGATAATAGGTCCTGAATGACCAAAGATAATATTCATTGTAGCAACAAATGAACCTATGATTGTGAAAAAGTGTCAAAATGTCTGATTCCAAACCTTAGGATTGCAAAGAAGTGAGTGACCCATTCTAGACTCGATTGTCTTAGTAGAAATAGCAGGTATCACATTCAAATCCTTCAGTTGCTGAAGAACCAAGGAAAGAACATTATGATTTGATGGTTGCAAAAATTGATACAGTTTACAAGATTAGGAGAATACCAGATTGATATGGATCTTGATGAATCTGATATGCCCCAAGTGATGATAGATTTGCCCCGAGCAATGAGGACTTTTGATGAATCAGTAACTAGACGTGATTATTTGTCTTGATCACTGATGAAAGATATTGATAGACTTGATCGATAGAATTTTGATTTACAGACTTTGAATTGATGTGCAATACCATGCCCCCTTCGGGATTAAAATTGAAATATGACAAGAAAAGTTAGCGTTGAGAGCTCAGAAGCATGTTGATTGATGGGAAAAGTGGTTATACATGTTCAAGAGTGCATTCTGCATCATTTAGAGGTCCTGGAGACCAAGGTTGACTAGGTTTGACCATGAGTTGACCATGGTTGACCAAGTTGAAATTTTGATAGTTTGATGTTAGATAATCAGTTAAGTTGAATACTAGATCTCTGTGATGATTAAAGGTCGATTATGCAAGTAGTTAATAATATGAATGATCTCAGATTTGAATTTTGATCCCAAAAAAGGATTCTACTTGTTGCTTCATTGGAGGAACCTTCATGTGAGATTCAGCTCTTGTTAGATTTGAAGAATTGATATGAAGAATTGTTTAAGCATTGAAGTTCATTTAGCCATTGTGAGATCATGCAAACATGCAAAATGAAAAGAGACATGCAAAATGAAATGCAACCTAAGACCTAGGACCTAGTCACTGATCATATGTCGATGTGTTATCATCATTGAACTTTTAGGTAACCGGATACATCAATACAATGCCCACTAGCTATGAAACCATAGACATATGAATATTGATTTGTATGCGCAAGAATCAATACAACACCCACTGGTCAACAACCATGGATATATGAATATTGATTTTATTTTTGGAATGTCGGATTATATATAAGTACCAAGGCATAAACGTCAGGATGACCTAAATATCATGTCCATTTTGATATAGCAATTTGTATAAGCATCAAAACATAAATGTTGTGATGACCTGAATACGCCTTGTGTTGCAAACACATCAAAAAATCAAGAGATCATTCTAAATCCAATGTGAATTATCTGTAGTGACCCTTTATCATTCACATCCTTAGGCAAGATCACGTTCCACAGTAGGAGAAAGAACTCACTCAAAAAGATAATAGTTAGATCAAACTTCCTTGAATTTTTTGGGTATCAATGGTCGAGGTATGCATGGCCATCCAATTCGAGATAGAGGCTCTTACAATCGGACACCATTTCAATCCAGAATTTCTAAAGTTGTTAGATTTTCACATACAAGTAGAAGACAAAGAAAAGATTATGCCCCCAGTCATCACTCTCTAAATCCTGTAAAGGACATCATCAAAGAGCTCAAAGGGACACAATATGAAAAAATTTCAATGCGAATCAGTAAGCATACAAGGAGATAAAAGCATGTAAAAAGCATAGATTATTTTCAGTTGAGTTTTGATGTTTGATTGCGTTGTTGTAGATGCAAAATCTTTTCTGGAGACAAGACTGACTCACATGAAGCTTCAAAGGACTTTGACTAGATATGATCCATCTAAGATACATGGGAGACCATAGGATATGACATTGATTGCCCCCAAGTGTTAAACATTGATAAGATACAGACGCTTGAGCTGGTTGGTGTACAGACCGACTTATTAAAAACTGGAAATGTTGAAACAAACCGGGAGATATGTACAAACTAAAGCAAGACTGAAAGCTGGGAAAGACCAAGATTGTGCTGATAGATGGAGCATTTTGAACAAGTGGTGCCCGTTTGCTGGGTTTTCACCATCTTGGCAGAGATTCTATTTTTGCTACCAAGGCGCCTGTTTCTAGGTTTTCACCAAGGCACTTTTCTTTTCTTTCTTTTTTTTCATTTTTCAATTTTTTTTTTAATTTTTTGATATTTTCTAATTTTTTTGCGAATCATCAAGGCACCTATTGCTAGGTTTTCACCAAGATGTTTATTTTTTTCAGGATTTTTTCTAATTTTTAGGATTTTTTCAAGATATTTAACCATAGACTGAATGCCTTAGGCAAAGAATTTTTTTAGATGGACAATGTTGATTGGTTCTCGGAGCTATTCTCCTTCATTTGTTGAGAGTTGATAGGCACCAAAGCCAAAAGTAGTAGTGATTACAAAGGGACCCAACTAGTTGGGTTCAAACTTCCCCTTATGTTCTCGATGGGATTGATTTTTAGAATTTTCTCTCAAGACTAGATCACCAACCTGAAATTCTCTGTGTCTGACTTTCTTGTTGTAGCCTCTAGACATTCTCTTCTGATATACTCTGAGATGATCATACGCTACTTGTCTACGCTCATCTAGTAGTTCAAGTTCTTGCAACCTAGACACTCTATAGTCATCATTAGTTACTAGACCATGCATTCTGATTCTTAGTGATGGGATTTCAACCTCAATAGGTAGTACCACTTCAGACCCATGAAGTAAAGAAAAGGGTGTATCCCTAGTGGGAGTTCTAATACTTGTTCTGATATTGGTTTTGATACTTGTTCTGATACTGGTTCTGATACTTTTTCTAATACTTGTTCTGATACTAGTTCTGATACTTATTCTGATACTGGTTCTGATACTTGTTTTGATACTTGGTTCTGATACTGGTTCTGATACTGGTTCTGATACTTGTTCTGATACTGGTTCTGATACTATTCTGATACTAGTTCTGATACTTGTTCTGATATTTGGTATACTTGATACCATCCTTTTCCATTGCAAACTCCCAAGCAAGATCATATCATGCAGTCCTAATGTCTAGCAAGGTGGAGAATAAAGGGATTGGCAAGCTGGTGGAAGAGATGGAAGACAAGAGAATGAAGGAGAATGAAGGGAAGAAATCCTCAAGGGAAAACTCCTCAAGAAAACCCAAGCTAGGGAAAAATTGTCATGTAAAGCGCATTTGGACAAGCAATGAAAGGCCAACATAGGATAAGTCACAAAAGCGTAATGCCAAAGAAGGAAAGGATGTAGTCCAAAGGAGTAGACATGTCAAGAGATTTCACAACACCGTGTTTCACTCTTTTTTCTATTAGATCAAGACCAAAGGGGGAAAAGGATAGCGACAGGTGAAAATGAATGGAGGAAGATAGACATGAAGGCTAAATGAGAAGGGAATGAAAGCAAGATCATCATAAGATAGCTCACAAAATGGTCAAATGTTCATGTATAGATCAACATTGTCAAGATCAAAGAGAGAAGATGAAATGGATGAAATATGTAGAAGAACTACGCATGATGCCTGATTGCCAGGTTTTCATCATGGTACTTATCCAAGGTGCCACAAGGGAGTGGTTTTCACCATAGGATGAATTTATTTCTCTTTACTTTTGCTACCAAGGTGCCTGTTTCTAGGTTTTCACCATGGCACATTTTCATTTTTTTCTTTTTTTTTTCTTTTTTTTGGAAGAAGGCAAGCTTTTTAGATAATGCTCCTTGAAAGGATAAACCATGATATGCCAAGGATTCAAAATGATATGCTCAAAGATGCTGATAAGGAAAGGAATATGGAAGAGAGAAATGGAGGATAAGGTTTTATGTAAAGCAAGTGAGGTTGGAAGATAGGAGGAATAGGCAAATGAGGAAAAAGGATAGAAGGTAGAAGGATAATGAATGGAAGGACTGTGAAAGGGTAGATGGAAAGGAAGGCAAGATCAATGTCAACACACACCTTGAAGGGTGGTGAGAGGATGGAAGAAATGTGAATGAAGGAATACGTGAAGGAATATGGCGAATGGATAGCAGAGGTTGTGGTTTAGGCGCATGGAATGGAATAATGTTTTTGGAAGGAGATAAAGTGGAAGCCTTTAGAAGCTTGAATGTCAACTTCACTTTTTGCTCAACACCAGACTCTTTCAAGAGAGACTTTGGAATCCATATAGCCATAGGCTTTTTATTTCTTTTTGATGATCTAGAGAGAATATCTTCAATGATGGATTTTGGAACCCATACTTGTCTTGTAGTTTTTTTCTTAGATATCTCTTTTGACTTTATGCATCCATGTCTATTAGAGGAGACATGGTGATCTTTTTTTGATGGATTCTTGCATTGCTTCTTTTTCTTGTATTGAACATTCAAGTTACTTCCAAAAGACTTGGGACTTGTGGAAGAAGGAGGATATGACTGGTTTAGATGGGTGGATGGATGAAAAGGATTCAAGGGTATGCATCTATGTTGATCTTGAGGAAAGATGAGAGATGGAGGGACATAAGGACCCAAGATGGATGGCAAATTAAGAGAGTTAGGAGGGGAAAGTGAAGGGACATAAGGACCCAAGATGGAAGGAATACATGAAGCCCTTTGCGATGGTGGAAGAGGTCCAAGGATGGACGTGGAAGATGCAAAAGGATAATCAACAAGTTCATTAGCATTTATATGACAACCAAAGATATCAGCATCTTTAGAGTGAGCATTAGAATTTTCAATAGAATCATGGACATCTTGAATATGAGCACCTTCTTTGATAGGATTTTTCAAAGCTTGCAAAGACTTAGGAAGAGTAGAAAGTGGAAGTGAACATGGAGTGGTAGAATAAGAAGATGGAAGACTTTGATCTTGACAAGGATCTTTGGATAGCATAAGCGCATAATTTTTCTCTTGATTGGCAATGGGCTTAACATTGGAAGTAACAACACTATTTTTACCAACCTTAATGGAATTATCATCTTTGGAAAGCGAAAGCATAGTAAGGTTATTTTGATTGTTAATAAGCTCAACAGTGTAAGTAGTAGCTTGATCTTGCTTAGGAGAAGACTTAAGACATGGTGGAATGCATGAAAAAGGGTGTGCAGGATCAAAAGAACCCTGAGGTGGATAAGAGACATCGTGAAAAGGAGTGGATGACATGGAGGGTTCTTGATCTTCATCTTTCTTTATGTTCTTTTCTTCATCATTTTTAGAGTCCTCTTGACATGGAGCCACTTCTAAGGACAAGGAAGCATGTTGGGATTGTATGGATGACTTTGGAATAGATGGTGAAGGACTAGCTGATGTAGGAATTATAGCGCATAAAGGCTTAGGCTCGCTAGGTTTATCATTATTGGAAGTATTTGTAGCCAAGTGAAGGTTAGCTTGAGTTTCTTTAAGAGGTAGCACTGGAGGATAACTATAGGGAACCGCATGAAAAGTATCAGGGCTTGTGTCGGATGAAGGTTTTGTGAAAGATTTGAAAGACTCAAAAGCTTTAGGAAATGTATGGGTATTGGAGGAAGTAGGGGATGGAAGAGAACCATCACAAGACAAAGGTCCAACATTAACATGATCTTTCTTGAGAAGATAATCTTTATTTTCAGCCTGAGAGTTCTTAGAGGAGAGATCATTATAGTATTGACGTTTCAAATCAGCACGGTGCGGTTTATAGTCCTCAGCAGTAGTAGATGGATCATAATCAAGGTATTATTCACAAAAAACATCAAAGTCTTTTTCAAAATCAGAATCATATGGATCACCATCACAATCTATCCAATGTGACATTCCATTTCCATTAAGTAGGAACACACGATGAGGAGGACTCTTAGGAACAGAGGTGTCATAGGTATCATTATATTGTCTATCGTCATAGTCATCATAGTCTCCAAAGCTGGATGTGTCACTCTCCATGGAAGAGGTATCATAAGGGTTATCACATTGCTCAAATTCTTTTCGGAGGCATGGTGACATGTACAAGTCTTTATCAAATGGAAAAGAGTATAGAGATTCCATGGAGAACTCTTTAGGTTCCTTTTCTTTCTTAAGATTGTTAAGTTCAACTTGCATAGCTTGCAGCTGCTTCATCATAGCGGTGATTAGAGCTTCTTCCTCTTGTGTATTGATTCTTTGAGACATGTGTACTGATTCTCAATAGCTATTGCTCTATTTTTGACACAGTGATTTGTTCGACAGATTCTGAAATTAGGCTGAAAGAGCTAAATATCTGGCAATCCTGACAATTTTCTGACAACTTTCAAAAATTTCCCAAACGACACTCTGAAAAACTCTTACAACGGTGGGTAGGCTATGAAATGATAGTTACAAAACTCATATGACAGTTGGGTAGCAATGAAATGATAGTTGAAACTCTCATACAATAGTTGCAAGATTTTATACGACAGTTGCAAGCAAGATTTTGACTTTTAGAATTTGCTGGCATGAAAACTCGTACGACACTAGGTTTGCTATCATACGTCATATGGGTTGCAATGAAATGACACTTGATGGAAACTCGTATGACTTTTTGACCTCTTGAGATGAATTTTGACTCCAGAAAACATTTTGACTTCAAATTTTGCAAATTTTGAGTTTTCAGATTTGAATTGTTTGCAAATTTCAATGTCTAGATTTGAAGATTGTAACAGATTTGTCCATTTTCAATAACTAGATAGATAAACAAGCACGCAAAATAGCAAGCAAGTGATTTCAAGCATGTCTGAAAACAATGAACAAGGGTAAAAGCAACCTTGTGTATGAACAATCAAGTGACTTATTCATTCTAATCCTCAGAAGCGCTAATTGTGTATGTTCCAAAAATGTTTTGCAATAATGCACATATACCCTATAAAATGAAAATTTGGCCTCGCTAGGGTTTTTAGTAATGGTTTGACTCTGCAACTTTTATGATCCAAAGGGGTGAACTCCAATCCCGGCGCACCAGGGTTTTGACACAGTCTGAGAACTTAATCTTCAGGAGCTACTAGGGAGATCTGACAACCCAACAATGAACCATACCCGTGGAGATTTCTTCCACAAGGACATTTATATAGTGGTTGTCACTACCACGGCAAAAATGGCTATTACCGCTTGAGGTTCCATCAATGTAGTTTACCCTGTGAAGGGATTGTCCACTACATTTAACCCTCTCTAAAGGTGACTCACAATAGTATACCACAAGGGGACTTGGCTCCAGATCTAAGGTTTTTGACACCTTTTCACTTTTAACCCAAACAAAGCAAGCAGATTAATCCGACACGCTAAGACAAAGTTTGTCTCACCAAGGTCTATGATATCAACCCCACGTGATCTATCAACCCCTCCAAAGAGAGAATGTATCAATCAATAAGGTAAGACACACTAACCAATTTTGATTCACCAAAGCTCGTGATGTCTACCCCACGTGATCTATCAACCTCTCCTGGGAGAGAATGTATCGATCAATAAGAGAAGATGCACTAACCAAGTTGAATGTGAAATGCACTAAGTATCCTCCCTACCTACAAGGATTCTGTCGTCAAGGAGGATTTCACTGAGAATCCAATCTCTCAAGAATCATGAATAGTGTTCATAGGGCCTAATTACTATGTGAGCACAGATGTATGTTTCCAAAAGCAAATCTACCAAAAGTATCCAAAAAGCAGAAAGGGGAACACTTAACGCTTAAAGAGAATATGAGACGAGTCCACAAGGTGGAACACTTAACACCTCACACAAGCTAAAAATGAGTCCCCAACTTAGAAAACAAGTGAGTTCCTAAAAGCTCAAAAGGGTTGCCAAGTGGAACACTTAACACTTCTGTCCTGTTGACCCCTCCCCTTTATGGCTCTGAGATTGCAACCACGGGGCGAAATGAGGGGCTGGTGGATTAGCGAGTCCAATAACCCAAGATAGCAATCAAGATCAATCACAAGTAATCTAAGAATGCTAATAAATACTTAAGGTGTCACAACCTAGTATCAATTATGCAAGTGTGTAAAACAAAAGCATGAAAAGAATCACCCAAGCTAGACACACGAGAGATTTATTTTAAGTCCCAAATCAAAATGTCATTAGATGAAGGAGAATACCTGGGATCCTTGCAACGCGCTTAGTAGATTTAACCTGATTTTTATCAATTTTTGTTGAGCTTTACTATGTAAGCAAGCTACGAACTCTTCAACAAGCAAACAAGATATGCAAAATATATTCAACTTATGAAAACCATAAGGTTAGCTCTAAAAATCAATTATTATCAGTAATAATAACCAGCAATTAACCCAAATGACAACTCATATCATTCATTGAACCATGTAAATTTTTTACTGTAGCTTCCCTGATATGTCGCCAACCTGCAAAAAAAATTTTAGGCCAAAACTCCAAGCTGTTTGAGAGATAAAATTAAATCTTTGAAACTTTAGGGCTTTAGCTCCCCCAAAAAAATCAAAACTAGCATGTAAAGGTGGGTTGCCCCACGGTGGGCGCTAGAAATGTGTGTGTGAAAATTGTACCTGATCTGTAAACACAACACTTCAATCAAACATTAGAGGTTAGCTATAATCGAAATCATGCAAAATTGAAAACTATCTAACCAAGTGATTTGCTGCCTTCTAGTAGGTGCGAGATTAATGTTCTCAGATTGTTATCAAGATCAGTGACCTAGACGACACCTAAACAAAGGATTTGAATGCAATTGATCTAGATATGAAATATGAATGCAATTAATCTATATTTTTGATATTTTCTATGCAATGATATGAAAACTTGATATGGAATCTATGCTAATATGGAAATTGATATGCAATGCTAATCTAGAAATGATATGATATGAGAATGAAGATTCTAACAATAATATGAAAGCTATGAATTTGAAATTGATCTCACAACAATGTTGATTCGCAATAAGCTTTGAGCCTTCCAATTGCAATTCTCCAGCATGATTGTGCAAAATATGAGATGCTTGGATGCAAATTTGAGAGATGAATTATGAAGAGCTGAGCCTTGTTTTTATAGAAATCCAAGGCTTTGGAGGTGCATGGAAGAAAGCCATAAATCACTCAAATAACTCAGGTTGATTTTTGAGTTATTTTTAAATAATAGATAATTAAGTCACAAAAATCATGCAAAAGCACAGTTTAACTCGAATTAGAAGTTTAGATCAACTTTAAAACTCAAAAAGATGTTGAGTTTCAAAAAGCTAACAACTTGCATTGATTTTCCAATTTTGAGTTTAACTAGTCCTTGAATATGCACATGGATAATTATGATTTAATAAATAAATAAAGTGATTTATGCTCAACTTAATTGATTTTTGAAATAAAATAATTAATTTATGGGTTAATTAACTATTTTATCAAACTTTTATTAAAAATTATATTATTAAATAATGACAACATGCTTTAATTAATTAAATAAGAATTTAATCAATTAAATATAGGAATTTTGATTTATTGTCAAAATTAACTAATACAATTAATAATAGATAGAATTAAATTTAATTAAACAATTAAGTGGCAAGATATTAAATCTAATTAATTAAATATGAAAATATTTAATTAATCAAACTTAGGATAAATGTGATTTATTGCCAAATAATCATAAAATTAAAGATAATTAAGATAATTAAGAATATTGCTAGGAATATTCCCTGATGCAAAATTTTAAGATAATCAATTAGGATTCGATAATGTTCAGATGTGCCTTAGGTTAGGACTTTGATGTCGATTTCATTCGATTTGATGATATAAGAGGTTAATGAACTTATAGCCCATTTTTGGGGTATTACATGTACTAGGCTAGATATTGCACACGCAGTGGAAGTCGTTAGCCGATATATGAGTCACCCTGGTATTGAGCATTGGAATGTTGTCAAATGGATTCTCAGATATTTTAGAGGTACATCTAGTGAGTGTTTACATTTTGGGGAATCTACTACTACTTTACAAAGCTATGTTGACTCAGATTTGGTTGGAGATATAGATAGCAAGTAGAGTACTACAGGTTATGTATTTACCATTGGTGGGATAGCAATGAGTTGGATTTCTGGACTACAAAAGGTGGTTGCTTTATCCACTACAGAGGTGGACTATGTTGTTGCTATAGAGGAAGCCAAGGAGATGATATGGCTTCAATTCTTCATGGAATAATTGGGACATCCACAAACGGATAATTTTCTGCATACAAATAGCCAAAGTACCATTCATCTTGTGAAGAATTATGTTTTGCACTCAAAGACAAAACACATACAATTGCGGTACCATTTCATTTGGCCAGTTTTGGATGATGGGCAGTTAAAGCTAGAAAAGATACATATAGATGATAATCCAGTAGATATGTTTACAAAGGTAGTAACAAGAGAGAAGTTGAACTCATGTTCAACTTTAGTTGGTCTTCTAGACTGAACATAATAAAGGAATAGTCAAGTTCAGGGTGGTTCGATCTAGTGGGAGCCTCATATGGTAGTAGTATTGCTATAGGATCAGTCTCCAAGTGGGAGGTTTCTTAGTGTGGATCCTAATCATTCACCAAGTGGGAGATTGTTGGCTTGTGGTGACTGATCAAGAAAGTACTGTACACCTTTTCTCCCAATTTTTTTTAGGCTGACATATTTTCAGCTATTTTTGGGGCAACATGTTGTAAATCATTCTAACCCTAAAGTGGAAAAATATTGTATAATATGGATTAAGGTTAGGGATTTCATTATGTATGTTTTTAGTATCTTCTTGTGGTGGTGTTGAGCTGTAAGGGATTATGGATTGTAATCAAGTTGTAATCACTAGATAATAAAATATTGGACTCACTATTGGTGGATTTAGCCTAGGGATTGGGTGAACCACATTAAATCTTTCTATCTTCTATTCTCTTCTGTGTGGTTTATTTTTTTTTTATATTGGTTATATTTCAATGTAATTGTTATTTATGTCTTTTAATCCTAACAATTTAAACACTAAGGTATTGAGGTTAAAAACCTTCTTCACTTTGAGCCTTAAGCTCAAGCAGATTTACCTTTCAAATCTGCTTCTCTAAAGCATGACAACAGTTATCCATGTCCTCAACATAGACAATACACATTCAGATTATACAACAAACATAGAATGAATTGATTATTTGATTTATTGATGGTGAAAATACAAATTAAGCAATAACTAGTGCCAAATCCTAGGGCATTAGAGTCAAAATTTATAGATCAATAGAAAACCCTTCAAAATAAATACGCTAAAACCCTTGAAGGAGGTGCCTTACACTCCATTCTCCCATTTTCTTATCCTACTATCAAATTCTTATACAAACCATAAATTTCTAGAGATCTCCCTTAAGATTTACCCTTCCCTTGAAAGGAACTTAAGCTTAACCCCTATATCTACCTTGTAAACAATGTATCAAAATGCCTTACAGTTTAACACATAAAGGGATTCAACATCCATACATGAAGACAAATAGAATATGAAAAGGAGCTCCAGTATATTGTATTGATATTTTTTACTATATCAGTACATTCTTGACAAAGAATTGTAGGACCAAAGTACTATTATGAGAACTCTCTTTACAGAATAATATTCACCACCCTTTACAAAAGAAGAAAACTTTCTATTTATACCACTGGCTATCTTGGAATCCTCAGAGAAAGGATGCAACAAGCTTTGGATAGCTAGGATAGTGACTTGCACTATAGATAAAAGTACATTACATTATGACTAGAAACCACAAGAAATAAAAAGTTGATTCTCATCATACTCAATCTTCACATGTGGCATCTTCGTCTGATGATATTTCTGAGTAACTGCATAAGGTTTTTACATGAATTATGACCACCATTTCAAGCTAACATACATCATTCTCTAAATTATAGTTGCACTCCCTGTATTATGGATCGGGTGTCATGTGTAATTCATTCCTCTTCTATTGCTCCTGGTACAATGGTAACTGGTTTCTTCATATTCTAGTCCACTGTAACAAACCCTAGAAAGAAACCCTCCATTATTTCAAATACTAGAAGAAATGACCAACTGATCAAAGTTTAAAAGATGGCCATCAATCATATCCTTTCCCAACACATCAGACGATTCTGATTAATCATCAAACAGTCAAATGGGCTTTTTATAATCAACCGGCCACATCATCTTTTCCTGGCAACCAATCAGAAACAAGCACATCAACAACACCTAGCATCAGACCCACCACACCATCTTCATTAGTCTTTAAATCAAGGTCGTCAATCGTCACCTAAGAGAGAATCAACAACTATCGCAATGCTGCAATGGTTAAAACCTTGTGCATTTTTTCTTCATGGCTATGCGACAACCATTAGATCAAGAAAGATCTACGGTGGTTTGAAAAGTGCATTATCTTGGACCCACCTAAAAATTGGACCTATTGTTACCGTTAGATGGAAGATCCAATGGTCGATGCTTTAAGTACCTTTTGATTGGACCCATTTTCACATCTCAATGGCCTGATACCAAATCAATAGTTGTTGCAATGTCGTAAGCACAAATGTCTAATCATCTTTCATCTGTGAAAACATGATAGCTGTTAGATTAAACATGAGATATTAGCTCATTAATCCCTTTATTAACCTAACCCAGTGAATGTACACTCATACATCTTCACAATCGGACACTTGCCATAAAACCAAGGTAACCAGTCCCACCTAACAGAGACACTTAGTTGTCCGACCAAATCAACGGCTATCACAATGCTGCATTGGTTAATCTCCCTACATCTTATCCTTGTAGCTATGCGACCACCATTGGATTAAAATGTGAGATAAGCATTTTGATAAAGTGCTGAAACCTTAGGAAAAATTATCATCAGGACTTAGGGAAAATATTAAAGCGTCAGGATAGGTAGATAAAAACTTAGAAGAAAGATCCCGCCAAGAGGAATATTACAACACGTGTTAAAAGGACTTTAGTGATCTCCAAAAAGTAACAACCAAATAGAACAATAGAAGGTCAACCTAGGGTTTTTACTTATAATGAATAAATGCTAGGGTTTTTTCCTAAAGGATAGTTAATTAGGGCTTCTTGGCTTTCAAAGGAGACTCTAGCACTCTTGGTAAACACTTCTGAATTTTTTATAAGTATGAAAATTTTTAATGAAAAATTTGAAGTGCTAACACCTTGAATGGGTAAAGATACCTGCAGAGACACAAAAATGGTAGGGCAAAGGCCAGAAATGACATTTTCTCAGAAAACCTAAGATTGCTCCAACATGCACCCCTAAAAAAA
Organism: Chamaecyparis obtusa; assembly: GCA_027943335.1. Taxonomy (NCBI): domain Eukaryota; kingdom Viridiplantae; phylum Streptophyta; class Pinopsida; order Cupressales; family Cupressaceae; genus Chamaecyparis; species Chamaecyparis obtusa. Next base: position 163,295 of record BSBK01013325.1, read on the forward strand.
TTAATTACCTATAAATATCACACCTTTTATTAATAATGAAAGAAATATAAATACCACTAAATTAGGAAATAGGGGAAGTTGGTCTACATCCTAAGCCTACAGAATTGTTCTTATTTTATTTCTTCATCAATCCAAAACATAATGTGTCATAATATATTATTTTGGATAGTATATTATAGTGTGAAGAGATGATAAAATGTTTGAATTGTTGGAAAGAAGATGTAGATGTGATGTATTTTGAGACATTTCAATCACCTAAATATATTGTTAAATATATATCTTAATAAAAAATAAGATCTCATAAAAGAGATTTTTTATTGTTATTAAATATGAATATTTTTGTAGGATTATCTAGCTATTTTTGAAGTGAGTAATAATATTTAAAATTTATTTTATTTTACATCAATATTTGAATGATGAATATTTGTTAACATTATATTATCTTTTTGTACAATTATTTAAAAAATTAAAAAATTATTAATCATTTATTTTCTAAATTGAATTTTTTTTTATAAAATGTTGTAAAAATGTTTAAACTAGATCAAGTGACATCATTTTCTATAAATCATAATTATGAGATATATAAATTTTAATTAATATTATATTGATTTCTCTAGTTTTATTTTTTATCAAGATTTTTGAATTAAGTTGATAGAAAATGTATAGTTTTAAAATGACTCCCAATCTTCTTAAACTAGTTTTAAATATTTTTTTATTTTGAAATATGATAAAATAAAAAAATAAAAAAACATAAAACAACCAAGTAGCAACAAAAGCACAATCACAAAGTTGATAAAGTTTTACACTCAACACAGGATTTACTAATATATATAATTAACATCTAAAAGAGATATCTCACTTTATTATTGAATAAAAAATCTGTCCTAACAAATCCGCAAATGCTTAGTGATTTTATCTTCCATGAATTCCAATCAATGAGAAGTTAAAGGATTAGCCCACCAAAGCTTGGTAATTCTTAACATTGTACTAATCTCATAGCTGAACAACATTCTTAACAACATTTAGTAGTCTCAAATATTAAAATAGAGTATAATAAATAAAGACTAATAAGGGAGTAGAAAAGCACATTGAATTAGGTGAAGAGTAGGACCAAAAAATAGACTATGATATGCTTCTAGATTTTTAAATGTTGATAGTCTTAGATATTTAAAATATACTAGAATAAATAAAGATTGATACAAAAAGGAATAGAGTAGAACAAATGAAGTTGTGGTAAGAGTATACTAAAATTAAATGTATAATCACAGATAAGGAAATTGTGGATTATATTTCTTAAAATAGATTAGTTTTATCATATAATTTAACCAGACATAAAGAAGGAGAAGTATCATTTAGATTTAATTTTGTATTCTAGTATTCATTTTTATAACATGTTATGTATCACTACATAGAAACATTAGATATTTCTCAATTCATGCTTGTTTCAATGCATTTCCCTCAATTTGTTGAAATCAAAGTTAAGGAAAGTTTATTTCCTTTACATTTTGGTGAAATTGATTTTGTGACTTAATAATATTTCTCGGACTTTCTTATCATCTTAGAGTTTACATATCTATAATTTTTCAGTTTCATATTTTATTTATAGATTTGAGTACATCCTTATGCATCATTTCAATTCACTAATTTATTCTTACTTTATGAAATATAATCTATTTTTCTATCTTTCCTTTTATCACCCTAATTACACTAAGATTGGCTTAAGGGTTTTAAATTTTTACATATATATTTTAATATATGATCTTCCTCCATATTTTTGGAAATTACATTGATTTCCCTTATCCATCATATCATATACAATCCTATATATAAGATCCTTCCTAAAGTCATTTTTAGTAGAATTAAAATCTTTATTGATTGCATGATCAATTGCATTCAATAGGGCTTTGTTTCAAACTGCTAGATCTTGGATGTTGTATTTATAGTTCATGACATCATCCACTCAATAGATAGATGTGGTTTGTTGGGGATGATATTCAAACTCAATATTTCCAAAGTGTGTGATAAAGTGAGGTGATACTTTCTTTATAAGGTCCTGGAGAAAATAGGATTTAATAATAAGCTAATTAGTAGAGTTAGGACTTGTGTGGAGATGGTGAATTTATCTATCCTTATTAATGGAATTACTAGAGAAAATATCACTACTAAGAAAGAGCTTAGACAAGGTGATCTACTCTCCATGTACCTCTTCATTATCCTTTTAGAAGTCCTTGGAAGAAACTTCCCAACATTGTACATAAAGGAAAACTCTCAAGTTTTATGGCAGCCTCTACTACCTTTGCTACTGTTATCCAAAATTTTTTGGATGAAACTATTTTATTCGGTAAGGCCTCTATGATTGAAGATATATTGTAGAAGGCCTCGCTTGAATATTATATTGAGGCTTTAGGACAATACATTAACTATGAGAAAATCAATCTTTATTTCTTTAACACCAAAGGGGATCTTTGTGCTAAAATTAAAAGCATTCTGAGATGTTAAGATGTTTCTCTCCTAGGCCTTTACCTAGGGCTATCATCGACTATGAAGGAAGTACCATAGACCTTATGGAACTCCATAATCAAAAGCATGCACAGAAAACTAGGAAGATAGAAATGGAAATTGTTAAACAATGTGGGAAGACTCCAACAATTTGCTTCCTCTCTCCATGGTATACCCCTCTACTTCATTTCACTCTTTAAAATTAGAGGTTCCATGGATGATAAACTAGAAAATATCTAGAAAACATTCCTCTGGGCTGGTATTGAAAAGAAAAAGAGGATTTCCTTAGTTAATTGGGAAACAATGTGCAAACCCAAAAAGCAGGGAGAGCTTAAAGATTATATAGGATAATTCCAATGAACAAAGTGATGATGGAAAAAATAGAGTAGAACCTAATCAATCACAAATACAATTGGTGTCTAGTATAATGTATGCAAAAATATCTTAATTCTGAAATTTTTTTGTAGAATATTATTTATCACTTCCTACCTTGTGGGATTCAAGATTTGGAATATCATTATGAAAGGTATAAATTTGATTTTAAAGGAGCTCAAATGGAATATTGGTTATGGTAAGACTATTAGGTTCTCAAAAGATGTTTGGATTATGGATGAACCTTTGAGAAATCGTCCCTATTTCATATGTCTTATAAATAGTGTAAGTGAACACTTCAATACCAGGATTGGTGACCTTATCACACGATGGAGACCCTAAAAGGATATTTCTCTTTATTGTCAAACTTCTTACTAAAGTACTTGGGAATTACAAGAAATATTTCTAAAGATTAGAGTTCCTCCCTTTAGGAGGGAGGATAAATTCTTCTATAGTAAAAACTATGATGGGGCCTTCTCTATAAAATCTGATTATACCATGCTTCTAGATAGATTGAATCCTATCCCTTGAGAAAAGGTGGTCTAGAATCCATAACTTATCCCCATAATTAATCTTTTCTACTGGATGATGATGCATAAAAAAATTCTCACTAGGGATAATTTGATTATAAGGGGTTCCCAAATCTCAAACAAATGTGTCCTCTGCAAAGAAGAGGAAGAATCAATACCTCATATCTTCATTGAGTGCAAATTGACCCATGACTTGTGGTGCATGATACTTGGTAAACTTGATATCAATTGGGTGATGAACAATGCTTTTCAACAGTTGATTAGGGAATGGAAAGGGTCTTGTTATAACCCTATGATTCAGAATTTATGGATGTAGTTCCCTCCTCATATAGCTTAAAGCATATGAAAGAAGAGAAAAAATAAAATTTTCAAAGATACTAAAAACATTGTTGCATTGTCTTCAATTATTTCTATAAGTTTCTATTGGGAAATATCATTTCTACTTTAGGGAAGTGTGTAGCCTTTCCCCTGACCACCTTTTAAATATAATATAGTGAAGAATAACCTCCCACAAAACTTTACCAAGTATAATAATTCAAAAAGGTTGAAGAGGGAAGAACTAAATGGAAACCTCTAGATGCTGGATGACACAAGCTCAAATTTGATGGGTTTGCAAGGGGATAAAAATTTGTAAGAGGGGGCATAATAATATCTAGTAATGGGGAGACAATCCTTTCTTTTAATAGAAATCTTGATAATCATACTAGAAATATCAAGCAGAAGGGATGACTCTACTCGAGGGGTTTAAGTTTTCCCTGTCTGTTGGAATTAGAGCTCTAATCATTAAGGGGGGCTCTACATTCACCATAAATGCTATTAGAGGAATGATGAAAAGCTACCGGTCTATGGAAGGGATCCTTTGGTAAGGAATTAGTATTGTTGATGTCATAGCAACACTGGGACATTTTATCAATGGCTTAAGGTGTTAGATAAAAGAAGAGAACATCCCCATTAGATGAGGAAGAGTATCAAGGATGAAAGAAACAATTAGATGTAGACTACTAAGACTAAGTTTCCATACACCATTATCATCCTCGCCAATGGTTGGTTTAAGTCCTCAAAGAAGAAGAAGAAGAATTTTGGTATTAATTCATGTGGCTTGTATGAAAATAATGGTTACCCTATTATTATCGAAGGTTCGACAATAAGGGCTGTGGAAAGTGATATGACCTTGATAGGACCAGCCTATATTGGAGGTTTTAAGAATGACATAGCTATATGATATACCTTATGGGACTTCTATTTTACCACTGAGTTGGGCAGCATTTTAAATGGGAAACATGACACCCAAATGGCATTTCAAATTTCCCTATGTAGAAAGGTAACCAACATATGCTTAAGGAAGAGTGTTAGACGTGTTTATCAGAAGAGAAACAGAGGTGAAACTAAATTGAGTAGGGAATGGAGGAGAAATAATGTTGTCATTATGTAGGATTCTACAAGGCAAGAAAATAATAGTACCCCATGGGGGTCCTAGGGGATAGCGACAAATTGAAGGTGGATCTAGATGTCCACGCACTTAGATTTGATCAAAGTAAAAGCTGCATGAGTGAGCAGTTTGAGCCAGCTCACACAAATGTTCTGAATGGTCTCTTTATAGATTGTGCCACATAGAAAAAGGAAAGACAAGGGAAAAGGTGTACCTAGCTAAAAGAGGAGGTGCTACAAATTGGTGATTAAACCACTGCCAATCACCTGTCAAATTGAACTGTGAAAGTACAAATGAAGAAAGTTAGGCGGGCCAAGAATATTGAGTAGGAGATGTACATGGGTAGCCTAGACTCTTTCATCATTGGAAGATTGGAGGGTTTGATAGACATTGGTAAGGAGGGGGATGACGCTATCTTAACCTACAAAGGTTGTCTAGGTTTCTTGAACATGAGTGAGAGAGTATGAATCCTTGTAGGAAAAGTTTATTTTCTAACAAATCAAATCTCAAAAATGGATAATGGGATGTAGAACATAGTGAAGTTTGGGAGCAGAATAATGTATGTTGCAGCCACAATATTGTGTATTCTCCATGAAATAATGTATGTTGCAGCCACAACATTGTGTATTCTCCATGAAAATTTGTAGGAAAATGATTTAGAGGATAATGGAGAGCTATTAGACTTCTTGTGTAAGAAGTGTCTTCGCATCCTTAGTAGTACCAAATGTAGGCCAAGGGCCTAGGTCTATAAATTTCACCTTTTGTTTATCCTTCCTAAAATATTTTACCTATTGAGTTAACTATTATCGAAATATAGGTGTCTTAAGTCTTTTTGAACTAGCTTAACTAGATGTAAAACCTAATGATTTCTCCTTTGTAAGGGCCAACACCCTTGTTATGCTACTTTTATTAATAAAAAATATGAAATTTGATACAATTTTATCATGTCTCGTAAAATTTCTATTGATTGATTTGCAATCTAGAGGGCTATTATGTGAAACATTTAAATGAACACAACTAAATCATACTTTTATTTAGTATTTACTCTATAAAGTTTCTAGCTTATTGTCTAAAGAATGAGCTATTCGATGAAGATCTCCAAGATCTAAATTTATTTCATCTTTAAAGTGTCATCTCTCTATCATTAAAATACCCCATGTCTATTACTAAATGCATTCTCACTCTAAGATAAAGTTTCTAAGTTTTGAATTTTTAGTCCTTGATTCATCCTTTGCACTTGAATTCAACTAGATGTAATACATACCCTTACTTTTCAACTCACTCAAATAACTTAGATCTACTCACCTTTTTCATTGATAAAAAGGCTAGCTAGATTTAAGGATACTTTTGAAGGATTGTCATGGTGTTGTAAAATGATGTGTTCTAATAGACCAACCCATGAAAATACATATAAAAGATCATCTAGAAACATGAATCAAGTGTCATAGAACTATACACACAAAATTGCGTATTCATCAATTACATTAAATCTAAACATTTTTCTAGATACATTGCCCTTTCAATATTTTATAATGAGAAAGACTGAAATTTGAATTTAGATTTTGTAAAGGTATTGTTCAAGTCATTGATCACTGTGATCACTTTATGTGGGAAACAACTAGATCTCCATGGATAAAAACTATAATAAGGTAGGTGTATGGTAGATATATAAATATAATATTTAGATGAATGTATCTAAATATATACTTATAAAGATTATGTGGGAGTTAAATTTATAGAAATATGGTTAAAGATGCACATGAGCTCAATTATACACATGATTGTAACATATATAAAAATAGTTTTTAATAGTAAATAAATTAAAATTAAAATTAACACAAACATATTGAATCTATATTACACATAAACTATACACATTTGAAAATAATAAATAATTATTCTATTTGGAAAGAGGAAAAGATTGTAAACTTAATTGTTTAAAAAAATCACATGAAAACATTAGAAAACAAATTACATCAATAATCCAATCTATTCAGGCCCCATGCTTATCTCTGTCATAATGATGCAAATGGTACCCAACTCACCCGCTATATATCCACTTAGCAAAAAAAAATTTGATGCCTTCCTAAAAGGCCAGCAAGTTTCGAGCACCATTTTAAATTGCCAATGGATGTTGATTATTAACAATTTATTCAAAGCATAAGATTTAGAGAAAAATCTGATTCTTTGGTATTTGCAATTTTCTATATATTAATTATTCTTTTAATAAAACTATCTATTCGTGAGTTTTAATTCAACTCAGCTTTGAAATGTGATTTTAAATATAATTTAAAATGTGGAATTGTTATACAGTTAAAAAATAGATACTAATATACAAATTTATTCTGTACAATATTTTGATGTTTATAAATATATTTATTAAATGATGTTAATTAAAAGTTGAACAAGTTCCAAACATGAAAGATGCAAATTTAATTTAGAAATCCTGGAGTTCGAGTATATTTCATAGTGCATGTATTATAATTCTAAGAAAAATTAAATCACTAAAAACATTTAATGAGTTACACTTGATTTCACTTTTCCCAAGTTCTAGTCCCCTTTGGTATTGTCCTTTATTAGTTGATCTATGATAACAAGAACTACACTTAGTGAAGTTCCTGCCAAATGCAGGCATGGCAATTTTGTAAAATAGGGATAGACGGTTGTTGTATAAGCAAATAATGCTTGAAATAGTTTACAAAATCTTTCATATTATATTGTCTAGTTGTTTCATCAATTTTTTTTGTGACTTGTACGGTATAAGATTCCAATAAATTTTGAATAATATTATCATTGATATACTAGAATAATATTGGTCAACAATTTTTTTAAAAAATTGCTACTTGACTTACCATTACATTAAACAATGTCCAATCTGTTGCATTTTCAGAATTAAATCCGATTGTCTAGAAGCCTCTTTATTTGACTTTTAATTTGATAAAGTTTAAATCTAATATTTTTTATGGACTTTGAAACATAAGTTCAAATCAGATTTTGGAAAATTTGATTTCTTCTTTGGACTTCCAATTTCTTCTTTTGGACAACAGTTTTACATAAAGGGAAGAATGTCTTTATTCTTTCATAGAGATATACTTGAATGTAATTTCTCTTTTGTTTGCAATAGCAAGAGATGTTTTGTAATACTCTATTTTTTATCAGAGAAGAAAAGAATTATTTTGTTAAGCAGTGATTGCTTCAGATAATCTTGTAAGAGTTTTTGAGAAGCTCTAGGAAGTTTGTATGCAGCTCCTGTTTCAGAAGTGTTTTGAGATTAAATAAAAACAAGAAGAAGCTTGCATATTTCTCTAGTTCTATTTATATTTTGTCTCTGCCCTGTTTTGGGGATTTTGAATTTATTCATTGCTGAAATAGAGCATCATTCTGTGTGTTTCTAAAATATAGTTTTACTCTATATTCTTTACATGGTATTAGAGTTGATTGGCCTTCAATCCTTGTCAGTTTGGGCATTTGTTTTTTTTGGGTATTTGTTTATCTTGCATATGAGACATGGTTGAAGATGTAGGAAAGAGTTGGCAGTAGCCACCATTCTTCGATGGACAAAATTATGATGTTTGGGCAAAGAAGATGAGGACTGTTATGATAGCAAATGACTTGTGAGAGCTTGTGGTAAATGGATTTACGGATGTGACTGACCCAGCTCAGTTTGTTTCCCTCACAAAAAATCAAAAGACTCAATTGAAAGATTCAAGAAGGAAATATGCAAAAGATCTGAGCTTGATATAAACTGCCTTGACAGAGGCAATCTTTCCTAGAATAGCAATAGCTGATTATTCCAAAGAAGCTTGGGATATTATTCACACAAGTTTTAAATGAACTAAAAAAGTTTGGTTAGTGAAGCTTCAAATGCTTCGAAGAGATTTTGAGACTCTTCTCATGAAGGACAATGAGTCCATTTCAAATTTTAACTCAAGACTCTCTAGTTTGATAAACTAGTTGAGAACCAATGGAGAAACCATGGAGGAGCAAAGAATAGTAGAGAAAGTTTTGAGAAGTCTGCCCTCAAAATTTGATAATCTAGTAATTGTCATTGAAGAGGCAAAGGATCTCTCATTGATGAATATTGATGAGTTAATGGGTTCTTTCCAAACCCATGAGCATCGCATTAATAGGTCTACAAATTCTTCTCAAGAACAAGCTTTCAGAGCTCAAGCCAATGCAAGAGGCAAGGGAAGAGGAAGAAACAACTCTAGACGAGGTTCAAGAGGTAGAGGTCATGGTAAATCTGGACAACAAAATGTTGGAGGAGAAAGCTCAAAATGAGCAACCACAAATGAGGGAGCTCACAACTCTCTAAATAATTTTAGAGGAGGCAAGAAGAAAAATAGCTCGGACAAAGGTACTATCAAATGTTATTATTGTCATAAATTTGAGCATTATGCTAGTGAATGCTGGAAAAAGCAAAGTGATCAGTCAAAACTAGGTGCAAATGTGGCTAATATGAAAATGGGTGATGCAAATAATCCCACAGCCTTCATCATGTGTAATGTTGGTGAAGAAGGAAGCCCTAAAGTCTAGTATTTAGACAGCGGTTGTAGTAACCACATGAGTGGTAATGAAAAAAAAATTTCTTTCATTGATAAAAATGTAAAGTCTAAAATTAGAATGGGGAACAATGGAATTGTTCCAGTAATGGGCAAAGGATCTATTATGATTCTCACCAAGCAAGGTAAGAAACAAGAAATTCAAAATATCTACTTTGCCCCAGGTATAAAGCACAGTTTGATGAGTGTTGGACAACTCACTCAAAATGGTTATAAAGTGCTCATGGAGAATGACCAATGTTTCATTTATGAGAAGGATGGGAATAAGAAAATTGTTGCAGTAGTTCAAATGACAAAGAATGGAATGTTTCCATTGAAGGTAGAGATGTGTTTCTCTTCACAATCAACAGCTGCAACTCCCAAGAAAGAATGTACAGTAGTACAACAATCAACTTTTAGGAGCATGATTAAAGACCCCTCCAAGATATGGCATTTAAGGTATGGACATCTTTGTTATACTAGTTTAAATTTATTATCCAAGAAAAGAATGGTAGATGAATTGCCATGTATTAAAGAGTTCAGTAGCAAGTGTGAGGCTTGTATTTTGGGTAAGCAACATAGGTTGCCCTTTAATTCTGGAAATTCTAGAAGGGCAAGAGCACCATTAGAGCTAGTACAACTGATTTAGTTGGCCCTATGCAAATCACTTCCATTGGGGGGAGTACTTATTTTATGACCTTCGTAGATGATTTCAATCATAGAACATAGGTTTACTTTATGAAAAATAAATCTGAAGCTTTTGATAAGTTTTTAGAATTTAAAGCCCAGGTTGAAAATGAAAGTGGACACAATCTTAAAGTCCTAAGGTTAGATAGAGGGGGGGAATATACTTCTAATATTTTTGTAAAGTTTTGCATGCAGAATGGCATAAAAAAGGAGCTAACAACTAGTTATACTCTGCAGAAAAATGGAGTGGCTAAAAGAAAAAATAGAACCATTGTTGAGATGGCAAGGAACATGATGAAATAAAAATGATTTCCAATTGAATATTGTGGAGAATCTGTAGCAACAATAGTCTATTTGATAAATAGAAGTCATACAAAAGCAGTCTGCGACAAGATTCCATTGGAAGCATGGGTAAAGCATAGATAGACGGTTGAACACTTGAGAGTGTTTGGGTGTGTAGCATATGCACACGTGCCAAAGGAGCAAAGGAAAAAGCTGGATGACAAGGGTGTGAAGTGTATCTTCATGGGATATAGTTTTGATTCAAAGACATATAGATTGTATAATCCTATCACCAAAAAGATCATCACTTCAAGAGACATGGAGTTCATTGAGAATGAGTCATGGGATGGCTCGATGGACATGACTTCAAGCACTTCAAATAAAGTGTCTATTATTGTTGAAGATGGTGAAGTTAATGATCCACAAAATGATATAACAATAGATATAGAAGGCTCTAGAAGGTTACAAATTGACCCCGCAGAGAACAACGGTAGCAATACCGAGAGCTATGATCCCACTCTTGCCTCCCTAGTGCAAAGAAAGACCAAGAGTCTAAGGGAGATATACCAAGATGAAAGGTATGAAAATGAATTTGATGAAAATATTAATTTTGCATTATTTTCTCATAGTGATCCAATTTATTTTGAGGATGCTGAAAAAGAAGAAAAATGGTGTAAAGCCATGGATGAGGAAATGGATGCAATAAAAAGAAATGAAACTTGGGAGTACACCAATTTACCTCCCAACAAGAAAATTATTGGAGTTAAATGGGTTTACAAGACCAAGTGCAATGCCAAAGGAAAAATAGATAGGCATAAGGCTCGATTGGTGGTCAAGGGGTACAAACAGCAGTTTGGTAGAGATTATGATGAGACTTATGCCCCTATTGCTAGAATGAAAACCATGTGCGTTGTCATAGCAATTGCAGCCCAGCACAAATGGAAGGTTTATCAAATGGATGCGAAGTCCACCTTCTTGAATGGAGTATTGAAAGAAGAGGTTTATGTGGAGCAGCCACCTAGTTATGAAGTTTTAGGCCATGAAAGTAAAGTGTATAGGCTGAAGAAGGCTCTTTATGGGCTTAAGCAAGCTCCACGGGCATGGTATAGTAGAATTGACTCATATTTGATGAGCAATGGATTTTGTAAAAGTGATGATGAGCCCACCCTTTACATCAAGGCAGCTAATGGTAATATTTTGATTGTTTTCTTGTTTGTTGATGATTTAATCTTTACTGGGGATAATGATTTCCTCATTGCTGATTTTAAAGAGGCCATGAAAAGTGAGTTTGAAATGTCAAACTTAGGTTTGTTGAGATATTTTTTTGGCATAGAAGTAAAACAAATGCATGATGGTATTTTTATCTCTCAAGAAATATATGCAAAATAGATCTTGGAAAGATTTAAAATGTAAAGTAGCAAGCTTACCCCAACACCAACTTCGGTAGGTTTAAAGTTAAGCAAGCAAGATTGCATGCAGTGAGTTTGACTTCTAGATTTATGGAAACTACAAAGGACTCCCATTGGCAAGCGGGAAAGAAAATTCTAAGGTATGTGAATGGCACCAAGGGATATGGTATTTTGTATACTGTAGCAAATATTTTTGGTCTTATTGGCTACACAGATAGTGATTGGGCAAGGAGTTTGGATGATAGGAGGAGCACTTCCGAATATGTCTTTCACATGGGTTCGGATGTAATCTCATGGGCTTCTAAGAAGTAACCCATAGTTGCTCAATCTACAGCGGAGGCTAAATATATAGCAGAAAATGTAGCAGCATGTCAAGCTATTTGGTTGAGAAGAATCTTGGCGGATTTGAAGCAAGAACAAGATGATGGAACCATAATATTTTGTGAAAATATTTCTTCAATAGCTTTGTCAAAGAATCCAGTATTTCATGGAAGAAGCAAGCACATTGAAATCCGATATCATTTTATTAGAGAACTAGTTGAGAATGGTGAAATAAAAATGGAATTTTGCAGGTCAGAGTAGCAGCTAGCAGACATTTTCACCAAGCCATTGGGCATTCCAAGTTTTGAGCACCTAAGGAGAAATCTAGGCATTGTTAGTTTGAATGAAGCACAATCTTGTTTATTGGCTCAAGACAATGGGGGAGTGTTGGATTTTCAGAATTAAATCCAATTGTCTAGAAGCCTCTTTATTTTACTTTTAATTTGATAGAGTTTAAATCTGATATTTTCTATGGACTTTGAAAGATAAGTTCAAATCAGATTTTGGAAAATCTGATTTCTTCTTTGGACTTCCAATTTCTTCTTTTGGACAGCAGTTTTATATAAAGGAAAGAATGTGTTTATTCTTCCATAGAGATATACTTGAATGTAATTTCTCTTTTGTATGCAGCAGTAAGAGATGTTTTGTAATACTCTATTTTTTATCAAAGAAGAAAAGGATTATTATGTTAAGCAGTGATTGCTTCAAATAATCTTGTAAGAGTTTTTGAGAAGCCCTAGGAAGTTTGTATGCAGCCCTTGTAGCTATAAGTTTATATTTCTTATTGTAGAAGTGTTTTGAGATTAAATAGAATCAAGAAGAAGCTTGCATATTTCTCTAGTTCTATTTATATTTTGTCTCTGCCCTATTTTGGGGATTTTGAATTTATTCGTTGCTAAAACAAAGCATCATTCTGTGTGTTTCCAGAATATAATTTCTCTATATTCTTTACATTGTATTCTAATTAGTTGGGGATAATGTATAGAGAAAATCACATTCACATATATGCACTGCTATTTGATATGAGAATTATTGCAACACACAATTAACCATTCAATGCATCACTTCTATAATTAAGTATCCTTGAAAACTAAAAGGTTTTACTGAGCTTAATGCTGTGAAAATGCATAATTTTATTTATGTATAATTGAAGAAATATACAATCTATCCATAATCTGTAATCATAAAAATTCACATGGAAGAAACATTGTTAAAATGATAAGTAATTCAAAATAATAGATATCAAAATCCAGTGTCATGTTTAATGTATACTAACAAACCAACAAGTACAAGGACAAGAAATATCATTTATATACTATCAGTATGAATGGAAAACAAGATATATAGTAAGTAAAGATGAGAGAAGGTAAAATGTATTCATTTCAAGAATCCAAATTTTTTTGCTATTAAATGAATGAGTATTGTCATAACTCTCAGTAGACTTTAAACAACAAGGAATAATGACAAAAGGTTTGGCAAAATTCATCTCAAATCACCTCATTTAACAAAATACTTGAACACAAATTCAACTATCACAAGTTGTAGATTGAACTTCCCTCATATCCTTTTCTACTAAAAACCCCAGATTGATCTCAATTTTTGTTTTTGATTAAGGAAAGTAGGTTTTGAAGGGTGCCTGAAACCCTTTACATAACAAAAAAATTTCAATGAAGCCCAAACAAAAGAGACAATAGACCAAAGGTGGAACAGGTCAACAACCAGAATAAGGTGATAAGGGTGGCCACACAGATAACTCATTACACATCTGCCACCTCATTCAAGGGTTTTGCAACAGGCTCCCTCAACCTAGACCAAGCAAAAACTAGCAGCCCAGAAACTTCCCACGGACAACAAAAATAATTCCTTCCCGCATAGGTCCAACTATCCGTGAAGAAAAGCCCAAGAAATATCACTTCTTCCCCTTCTGGGAACGAAGGGACATATCAAAAGAGGGCTGAAGAATAGGTTTTTTCTTTTTGCCTTTCACAGAAGTCCACCCATCTTCCACTTTCTTAGCCAAATCCTACCAAGGATGTGAATCAAGAACTGAAGCACTCTCACTCAGAGAGTCACAAGACAGTCCTAGAATGGGGCCTGAAGAATCCAAAGGAGATGCATCATTAGCAACCAAACTAGAGTGATCCAGTAGAGCTAGATTAGAAAGAGGAATAGAGGTCTCACCCCCAATAGAACCCCGGACAATGGAGGCCGAATAGAGAGGCAAACCCTGGACTGGAACAGCACCCGAGGGAGAGCCAGCCATAGCCCCTGAAGGCTCAGAGGCTTCTGTAGTCTCCTGCGAAGAAGAAACGACCTAAGAAAAGCTTCTAGAAGCTGAATCTTTCACAACAGAGTAGTGTTGGGCGGAGGCCTCCTTCCACCAAGAAGCAGATTTTTTGACCTTTTCCAATCCAAATTGATCCACTAAGTGGCCCATTTTAAAACAACGTCTACATCTGAAGGGGAGTCCTTCATAATCCAAAGAGTGGATCCAAAAACCCTTGGGATGCTTCAACATAATTTTTTCCGGAAGACCCTTGGAATAGTCTAAATCAACCAGTATCCTTACATAAGTGGAATGAAGAATGTCTTCAGATTCCACATCAATCATCAAAAAATCTCCCAAAGCTTCACCCACAGCCTCGAGCAGAGAGTCTACCCAAAAATGCAGAGGAAGGTTGGGAAGCCTTACCCAAGTAGGAACCTTGGAGAAAGTATCAAAAGAGGCATCAAAGTCGGGATTATCTCAATTTTTGTTATTCCAAAGTCCATGTCTTTCTACCTACCCGCTTCTTAGAGAACAAGATGAAAACCTAAAATGAAGTGCCTTTCTATTACAAAGTTACATAGAATTTTCATTTGGAAAATCTATACAATATAATGAGTGACCAGGATTCGAAAAAATATGTACATTTAGAGGTTAACAACTTTATTCTTAGGATTTATGAATATTAAGGATTTGCAACCTTGACCTATGTACAATTCTATGAGCTCTTATACTACGAAGAAAAACCCCAAATAAGTTATAATAAATTATCATGAGGTTTCTAAATAAGGACATGACTGTGCTCTCAATAGAATGAACCATCGTACAAAATTTTAATACAATACATACATGGCTACATACATAAAAAGGCATGAAACATGGATTCTCATCCATGGGATCTTGAGGAACAAAGGACAAACATTTTGGAATTCTAACCGATTGGCAGACATGCAACAAAGTACACCAAAGGAGAATTACACTAGAAAATAAATAAAACCATCCAGTCTAATGCATTAATTACCATCTGAAAAATCTAACTGTGTGAAGGAGACAATATACATAACTGTGTGAATGAGACCCTAAAGTTTACCACACATGGAAGAGATAGTAAAATGTTGCATAAAATATTATTTTGTGAAGCATACATTAAACATAGCAATGACATGTTAGACATACTGAGGATTTAAAATTTTCAATGGAGGAAAGTACAAGGCACAAGGTAATTTTGTAAATATCACTACATAGCATACTTCTTGTTTGCTTGTTAATGCTTAATTTTTTTGAGGTTATAATTGTAGCTTATATTTTGTTGGTCCTATTTTGACAATAATATGATTTCCTTTTATTAAGTAATTTATTCCTTTTCTTTATTCAATAAAAATAAAATGTTACCTCATAAAAAATATTTAAAGATACAAATTTTATAGTCTAATAATATATTATACATAAAAATATTATGTTTAAGGAAACAGAAATAAAGAAATAGGAAAAACAAAAATATATGACACTAAATATATGTATGGCGATACAAAATCCATCATTAGAGAGATCTTAAAATGTGTTAATATTTTAACACACGAGTATATATGTACACCACACTTTCTCTCTTCATTTCATAGTATTCTAACTTAGCATGTATGAACCTGTGAGATCTTTATAAATCTAACTATATATTATGTTTCTAAAATATTCTTTTTAAAAATAGTTTTTAGACTAGGTAAATGCTATCAATATGCCTCATATCACTCATATAGGTGTATCTCCTAAGTTGAATCCCCGGGCTTTTGTCTTTTTAAACTCACAAATCTCATATCTCCTATGTCGTCAGAAAATGGAAGTACTTCCATTTAGGAAAGGTTTAGCCCTCTGAGTAAGTGATTTGAGGTCATGTTAGATGCCTTGTTGGATCTCTAGATCAATTTTTGCTTTTTCCCCTTGTTCTGCTCTTCTCTCCACCTGTTTCCAGCCTTTTTCTGGCACCTTATCCTGACGATCTGAGATCTTTGACCTTAGGGTCAAGGTCAACCTCGAACTTGACCTAGATCAAGGTCAACCTCGACCTTGACCTAGGTCAGAGTCGACCTCGACCCTGACCCTGGGTCCAGATTTCAAATTCCAAAAGTTTCCGGATGTCGGGTTTTCAGAAAGTTTATTCTCCCGCTTCTGAATCGGTTGTTTCAGGCTTTGAAACAATAAACTCTTAAATTATATTTAAAATCTAGGTCCATTTATAAGAGTAAAGGCTTAATTAGAATTTAATTCTCCTATGTCGGCCTCTCTAGAAGTTTGTGCCCTAGACTAGTATAAAAGGAAGCCTTCCTCTCTCATTTTCACATCCACTATCAAATATCTTTTGCAATCCTTTTTCATAATCTCTCAAGCACTCCATCATCAAGCAAGCATTTTCAAGGAAGCATTCAAGTTCTTCATTGAGGATCAAGGATTCAAGCTTTCAAGTCTTTTGGAGGAATTTGGTTCAAGCATTCAAGATTCATCATCCAAACTTTAGATGTATCCATCATGGTGGTGTGATCTTCAAAAACTTTGCTCATCTTCAAGATCTATCCATTCTCCCTTCAAAGTGGATTCCAAGATTGCAATCATGGAGGTTTTGATTTACATTGTTACTGTTGAGTCCAAGCTTTCATATCAACATACTTGTTTACATTTCAAATACAGTGCATATCTATTGAATAACATAGCTTTATTATTAGATCTACTTCTACTGCTTGCTAGCATTCTCTATTTCAATTCTATTTTAAAGGTTGATTCCAAACTGGGGTTTGACGAAGGCAAACCCCTCATCCAACAACCAAAATCCTTTTTCTTGCACATCCAAGTGTGGGACAATGAATTTTAGTGCATATTTGAGTACCCTTTTCGGCAAACTTCCACGATCCGCAAACAAAATTTCCGTCGGAGTAGTGCAGGTCAAGGTCGACTTTTTGGGGTAAGATCTTACCCCTTTCTTGGGTCAAGGTCGACCTTGCTTAGAAAGACAAAAGGTTTCTGGGTTTTCTCTGTTTCTATATTTCCAAGTTAGATCAAGTTGCAGAATTTCCTGAAATTTTACACAAACACTAGAAAACAATGATTTCTGAATCTTCTCCTCATCAAGATAAGTATTTATATTTTATTAAGTTTTTGTCCACAACATTTTCCATAAAATTTTCATATTTTATCTTACACTTTTCATCCATACATCCCTTTTCATAACCTTTCCCTTTTCAAATCTTACATTTTGGTGAACCCGCGATAAACAACTCTTTCTTTTTGGTGTTAGATGCTTTTCTTTCTTTCCTTAAGATTTGATTTCTTTTATCCTTGGAAGATTAGAGGGTTTGATAGACATTGGTAAGAAGGGGGATGACACTATCTCAACCTACAAAGTTTGTCTAGGTTTCTTGAACATGAGTGAGAAAGTCTGAATCCTTGTAGGAAAAGCTTATTTTTTAATAAATCAAATCTCAAAAATGGATAATGGGATGTAGAACATAGTGAAGTTTGGGAGCAGAATAATGTATGTTGGAGCTACAACATTGTGTATTCTTCTTTTAGGAAAATGAGTTAGAGGATAATGGAGAGATGTTATACTTCTTGTGTCAAAAGTGTTTTCACGTCCTTAGTAGTACCAAATGTAGGCCAGGGGCCTAGGTCTATGAGTCTCACCTTTTGTTTATCCTCTCTAAAACATTTTACCTATTTTGTTAACTATTATCGAAGTATAGGTGTCTTAAGTCTTTTTGAACTAGTTTAACTAGATGTACAGCCTAGTGATTTTTGCTTTGTAAGGGTCAACACCCTTGTTATGTTACTTTTATTAATCAAAAACATGAAATTTTATAAAAATTTATCTTGTTTCCTAAAAATTCTATTGATTGATTTGCAATTTAGTGAACTATTATGTGAAACATTTAAATAAATACAACTAAATCATACTTTTATTTAGTATTTACTCTTTAAGGTTTCTAGCTTATTATCTAAAGAATAAGCTATTTCGATGAAGATCTCCAAAATCTAAATTTATTTCATGTTTAAAGTGTCATCTCTCTATCATTAAAATACCTCGTGTTTATCACTAAATCTATTCTCACGCTAAGATCTTGTAAGCTTTGAATTTTTAGTCCTTGATTAATCCTTTGCACTTGAATTCAACCATATGTAATGCATACCCCTACTTTTCAACTCACTCAAATAACTCACATCTACTAACCTTTTTCATTGATATAAAGGCTAGCTAAATTTAAGGATACTTTTTAAGGGTTGTCATGGTGTTGTAAGATGCTGTGTTCTACTAGACCAACCCATGAAAATGCATATAAAAGAGATATCTAGAAAAATGAATCAAGTGTCATAGAACTATACACACAAAATTGATTATTCATCAAATACAATAAATTTAAATGTGTTTCTATACATTGCCCTTTCAATATTTTATAATGAGAAAGGCTGGAATTTGAATTTAGATTTTTTAAAGGTATTTTTCAAGTTATTGATCATTGTGATCACTTTATCACTACTACATAGAGGGGGATTTAAAGACAATTTTTTAATAAATTGTCTTAATTTGAGACAACAAAAAAAAAATTTGTGTATTCTCTCAAATATCGTCTTTAACCAAGTGTCTTAAAAGATTGTCTCTATAAGACGATATGAAACAAAAGTAATTTTGTCTCTTTAAAGACAATTTCACTTTTGTCTCTTTAGAGACAATTTCTTTTATCTCATCTATTGTCTCTCTAAAGACAACATTTTAATTAGAGACAATGTCATATTTGTGTCTACAAAGATGATATAAAATAATTAATCTTAAAACAAAACTCATTATTTAGATAAATCTATTCTTAAATAAAAATTATAATATGGTTGTTTAATTTATGTTAAGGCATGATGGAATCAAACCATCAACCCCCTGCTTGTGCTCTTCTATTGAGCTAGAACCTTTCAAAGAATAAATTTGTCACATTTATACCAACAAAAACATTATATAAAAATTTAATGTCTTTTACTCCATTTATGAAAAATAATTTGAGTTCCACTTTCAACACAAATTGCGATGCAACGACTAACTCATGACAATGAAATTTTACATATCATGAACTGTTGGTCACTATATCGTATAGTGTAATCTAATTTTATTACATACTATTTATATTTATAGCTTGGGTTGAAATTTTTAAACTAAAGGAAATCTAAAAAGCTTTATTGTGAAAAGAATCTTAACCTCAATTTATTAAACTCAAGATGTGAGTCTTATTCAGAAATAGACAAAATAAATACAGAAAATTCAACTATAAGTTCACATAAATAAAATCTATGATAATTAAACTTAAAATATTCACAAATAAGTTAGAAGAAAAAATCTCTATAAAAATTAATTCTATGCTTCAAGGATACTTAGCCATATGTCCTGTCTACATAACATAAAAAAATATTTAAAACTAAAAATCAGGAATCTTAGATCGTGACCTTGAAAAAAATTCTAAGATGTTTAGTGTACTATTGCCAAGTTGAATTTAGATTATCAATCTAGAACATAAATACTTTGACATTATGCACCAACTTGGCTTCGCACTGCCCCATGCACCGATGGTTGAGTCTCACCCGCCAAAGTTGCATTGACTCAAGAATTTGCATGTTCCACTTCTTCCTAGCTTCTGTAGTCGCCAAACCTGTTGTCAATGGATGAGTACCTCCATTGAAAGTGGTTGCCACCAAAAGTGGAGACAGGTTGGAAAGAAAGGGCCTGTAGACCATAAAGTAAAAAATAAACAAAACAATTAGTCAAACAAAATTATCATAAACTGTAGCAATCTGATTACATTATACAATAATTATAACCTGAACCATCAGAGGGTTAGATCTAGTTGTGGAAACAAAAACTCTTGGACCAGAATTCACTACCGATTCAACCTGCACATACAAATGCCAAAATAAACAACACATTCATAACATTTTTTACTCAAGCACAATCAGAATAAATTAAGCAAAATGAGCTAAACATATAGGAGACTGTCCCATACACAATGTCATGGTGGTATGACTAAGCTCTAGCAACAATGCACCCAAATTCAGCATGATATTTCCATTTCACATAGTAGAAGACTGGACCTCAACACTTACCATAGGATTAATTACACTTGATTCTCCTTAAAGTTGTCTCGCAAGATCCTATTACAATTCCAAATACAAAAGGAAAGATTAGAATATAAATCTTATATTAGTTGTGCACCATATCAATTTTAGGCATAAGTAATAAGCACCATTTAAGTTTTAAATTTTTGAAGCACTATTTATGATGTCCAAAAAATAACCTTTAAGATTGCCTTTTGGCATGCTCTACAAATGGTTGGCCTCAACAATGATGTTTAGAAATGAGGTTTCCAAGCAGCATCTTGATCCATATGAATACTTGGATAAAATAATTGATGGTTGGCCTCAACAATGATGTTTAGAAATGAGGTTTCCAAGCAGCATCTTGATCCATATGAATACTTGGATAAAATAATTGATGGTTGGCCTCAACAATGATGTTTAGAAATGAGGTTTCCAAGCAGCATCTTGATCCATATGAATACTTGGATAAAATAATTGATGTTATATGGTACTGAACAATGATGTTGAGGGACTTACAGGAAGTGAAGATCTAGGGTGATCATTCAATAACCATTGTGTGTTCTTGATAACAACTCCCACTTTTGTTGGTCTTGGCCTCAACAATGATGTTTAGAAATGAGGTTTCCAAGCAGCATCTTGATCCATATGAATACTTGGATAAAATAATTGATGGTTGGCCTCAACAATGATGTTTAGAAATGAGGTTTCCAAGCAGCATCTTGATCCATATGAATACTTGGATAAAATAATTGATGTTATATGGTACTGAACAATGATGTTGAGGGACTTACAGGAAGTGAAGATCTAGGGTGATCATTCAATAACTATTGTGTGTTCTTGATAACAACTCCCACTTCTGTTGGTCTTGGCAAACCTCCAGGGACTAAATGCAAAACAAACATTCTACTCTATCTAATCTCCCTGCAATGAAAACCTTTATTTTAATTTGATTTTTATATTATGATATTCTAAAAATTAGACAACTCGTAACAAAAACTAAAAAAACAATAGATGTACTCACTGATCAATGAAAATTTATGCCTCGTATGGTTCAAAATTTTAAATACAAGGACAATACTGTCAACAAATTGGAGATAACCTGTAAAACCAGCCACATAAAGACATTAAAATTGTACTCAATACATAGGTTAATTAAATATATCTGAGCAATAAAACCAAGAAAAGAGGGTAAAAAAAATATACAATTCCAAATCCTCTTAAATATAATATTGATTTTCAACGACCATAATGAACCCCACCATAGTTTGATGAAGAGGCCTTAGTAACAAAGATGGTGTGAAATGAAATTAACCATGAATAGGATCTAACTGAACATTTGATACATATCTACCACTAAAAAATAAAAACATGCATTCTAAGAATACTAACATTTGTGGGATGAGACATAGTAATTTGGAAGCAACTCTTCAAGAGTTGCAAACAAAACTTGAAGATTTGACACTATAGTTATCTAGAAATAAAGAACTTGACCAAGAAATACACTCAACAAGGTCCGACTTGGAAGATATGATGGAATAATTCCATGGATGAAGTACAAATAATGAATTTAAAGATTCATATTTTGTAGAGGGAACATACAGTTGACTCTTCCATACAAAGAGATAGATTTTAGTCATGGAAGAGGAGAAAAAGTGCTTCTTAATGAGCTTTAAAAATCAAATCCAAATGATCACATATTTTAATGATAAATCATTTAACATAAAATTAGTTTAAAACCCATAAAATTTATCCAAGTGAAACTAGGACTTCCAATAGATTACACACAAGGACGCTTACACACAAGGCTTACCATACACTAGAAGTTTATTAAAGGAAATGAAAGCAGAATAAAAACCTTTATGATAACTCTCTTATGGAAACACTGCATGTTCCCTGAGGCACCATTGATCAACCACCCAATAATTGAAGTTCTTTCAGACATCTTTGTTCAAAGCTGGGGATACAGGGTCAATATTTACCTGTAAAATCAGATTTGAGGACCCAGTCTCGAGAATTTTTAACCCAACCAGGATCTTCTGGAACAATTCAGATCTTCTAATCTAGCAAAGATGCTCTAAAAATATCAAGAATCTAGATCTTTTACCCCAATATGATCATTTACACCAATAAGAATTCTATATTTTTCAACCTAGTAATAATATTTTGGAATGGTCTAGATCTTTTATCCTTTCTCAAAGGCTTCCATGTTCTATGGATTTTAAATATTTGAGATATACTGTGCATAATCAATCAAATTTGGGTGAGTTCAAACAGAGCACCTAATCAAATCAAAGGTTAGAATATATTGTGGAAAAATGGAACAGCAGACAAGAAAAATGGAAAATCAGACTTCTTATAAAGGACCATGACAATCCTCATAAGAAGTAATGACAATAGTTTATAACAATGAAAGAGCAATTAGCACTACAATGCAAAAGCCAATGGCATACCCTTGAATGATACATAACACAAGAAAGGAACCATGAAAAGGTCACGTGTACAATAAGAGAAACACACTAGAGCATCATAATGACAATGGTCAAGATCTGGTAACAGTGCATTGAGAGTTAAGGAAATTCTTCATAAATAAGGCAAATTTCTCTTAATGAATAATAAATTTACAAGGACGAGATAACATATGAAAATCAAGGAAACACCAATATTCCTTTCAAACAACACATTCATTAAGAGGATAGCCAATCTAATGGAAAAGAGCAGATTTTATGAGGAATAAACAATGAACATCATTAGTGAACAGAAAATGGTGGGTTATGGGCAAGTGAAATATAAGATTATGAGCAAAGAATGAAGAATAGTAAAGGGCATGAAGACTAGTTAATTTCTAAATTTACTCACAAGTCCTAGTTCTGAAATATGGGTTAATCCACAACATTCACAAGTTATTTAATTAGTATCAACTGAGTTTTGGTTGCAACAAAAACACCCTTTACTTAACAGGCTCATGGAGGCAATTATACCTTGTCAAGAGGTGTAGTATAAGGTTTATACCTTACAAAGTTGTTTCAAAAACAAAACCAACCAACAAGTGAGTCTTTCATTGGCTACAAGTGAGCCTTCCAATGGAGCAGGGTTAGTTGAACTATCTAACCTAGCTTTACCTAGGCCAATCAACTTGTTAGTGACAACAATAACACATTGGCCTTTCTCACTGCTCTCACAAATTGCTCCCACTTGCAAGAAATAGAAATTGCTTGAACAATACTTTTACTTATGTACTACCCCCATCCATAGGCCAACTGTCTTCCAATATCAATAACTTGATTTTAGCATAGAACATAATTAGCAGGAGCATAACACAACAAATTGTCAATCTGAAAAATCTAACCTAATTAGGTTTAGGTAACAATCTTTTCACTAGCAATATTCCAAATGGAATTAAAAGATTCCATGAGTTGGAAAGGATGTATTTGGATGGAAATAAATTAGAAGGAAGCATTCCAAGTGAGAAAGGTCAAATACAACATCTAACTCTCTTACATCTTAATCACAACTAGTTATCACTCCTTGCAACTAAGATGACTTTTTCTTCAGCATAACAATTTATTAGAGGAGATCCTTGTCAGATGTCAAAATTTGGAGCTACTTGACTTATCTTACAATAAACTAGTAGCGAGGATACTTGGTGAAGTCATTTCCAGCCCTTAAAAAAATGTACTTCTACCTAAATCTTCAATGTAATTCTCTGGATGGGCACTAGAGATGAGTAGAATTGTAATTTTTCAAGACAGATATATCTAGAAACCAACTTGCTAGAATCATTCCAAATTCTCTAGGAGACTCCACAAAATTAGAGTGTCTAAATCTTTTCCACAATGCCTTTGTAGGTCCAATACCAGATTCACTCTCAAAATTGAAATATCTCCAAGAAATGGATTTTTCTTTCAATAATTTGTCAGGGCAGATTGTAGAAGCAAGGTTGTTTCCAAATAGATTTGTTGTAATATTTTTTATGGGAAATACAGGCTAAAGCGGCCTAAAAAATTATTTCTTGCCTCCATGCTCCAATCAAACCCAGAAAAAATAAAACTTGTTCCCTGCGCAAGAAAGAAGTGTTATCTGTTGTTGGAACCGTTGTATTTGTATTACGCTTCTTCACTTCATAAATTTTATGGAGGTGTAAATTTTCAAGGCAGCTAGTCTGTCCCTCAAGTTTTTTTTCCCAAAGCTCAGCTATCCAAAAAAAATCTATCGACATCTCAACATTGCAGCATCCAAATTTCATTAGTCAAGATTGCTTGGAGTGGGTTACTTTGGATCCATCTACTAAGGCATCTTGAGGGATGGTAAGATGATTTCCATAAGACTCTCAATTTGAGAAATGAAGCTCTTAAGAGTTTTAAGAGAGTGCAAATTGTTAGGGAGGATTCGACAGTGTAACCGTAACTGTAACTTGGGATTGGGCGAGTGTTAGAGAATTTTTGTAGATGTAGACCATGGCCTTAAATAGTTACATCATGATTGTCATCTACAAATTGTGCACAGTTATTTAAAACCAAGCAATGTTCTCTTGGATGCCAACATGTCAACCCTGTCACTGATTTTGGTATATTTAATTTTAACTACAACAAATTTTGTAGATACATAGAGTAAAGCAACATTTTCACTCAGAGGATCCATTAGATGTATTGCTCCAGATAATTTTTTTGAGTTTTCTTGATATTTACATTATTATTTTCCTTATTGCTTTTTTATGAATTTTGATGATTAAATTGATTGCAGAGTATGGGTTGGGTGGGAGTGTTTCTATCAAGGGAGATGTTTATAACTATGCGATTCTGATATTAGAGATGGTTACAAGGAAGATGCCCAGTGATGACATGTCTTTGGGAGACATGAGATTGCAAAAGTGGGTGAGGTCATCTTTTCCAAACAGACTGGTAGAAATTGTTGATAGTGAACAATGGAGAGGTGTGAATGAAAATAAGAAGAGAATAGCTAACATATTTCTTTCATTCATGTTGGCTTTCTTTGTAGTAGCGAATCACCAAGGGAAAGACTTTCCATTAGAGATGTCTCCAAGACCTTGGATAGTTTAAAGACATCTTTGATGGGATATGCAACTGCTTCCAATTTAAGAGTCACCATATTGGAACTCTTAGACAATACCAAACTCACAGGCAATTGGCATCTGACAGTCAAGGCTCCCCATTTCAGATGTTTACAACTTAATTTGAGAAGTTTAAATAGTTTCAAGTTTTTCTTCTTTCCAATCAAATCCACTTTAATTTAATTTGTAGTTATGTGAACTTGTAAGTGGTGTTCATGTGTTTTCAGTACAATAGTTTGGATAAGTATGATGTTGTTGTCAATACATGCATATTGAAAAAATGCAAACTGTGTTAACATATTGCCCTATTTATGAGACTTTCTATCTTACTATCCAAAATGTTTAAGAAAGGAACAACATATTGTCCTATATATAGGACTTTCTATCCTACTGTGCAAAATGTTTAGGAATTGTGTTCATTTCATTCTCGAGGATTCAGTAGTCTCCATCCTAAAAAAATGGGACAAGTTTACATGTCATGACAAGAATGATATATTCATGGATTAAAAAAGTAAAGATCATCCATTTTCTGAGTCGTTTCAAGACTCAATTGACACATTGTTGTGGACTTATTTAATTCTAATGCTCCCAACTATCAAAAATTATATAATCTTATTGCTGTCCTACTTCCAAAGAATGTATAATTTCAAAGTTCTGAGAGCCCTCCACTACTGTAAAAGTCATTTAAGTGGGGTTGTCTACTTCTAAAGCTCAGATTCTTCTTTGGATATTGACAGTGGTCTAAGGCCAGTTAGCAATCAGATTTGAATAGATACAATTGTAGGTGTATGCTCCGATAGTGTACACATGATACTTCTTCCAATGGCTTGGTTTGGTTATATAAACAATTATTGAGGATGACTGTCTCACAAATGTTATCTACCGAAATACTACCATTGTGAATAGCACTGGTTGTCCTCCAATGTTAATGTCACTCCAAATTCCAAACCAATTCATAGTTGAAACCATAGAATGGCTCAACAATTAGTCACCCGGAAACAAAAACAATTGCCCAACAAATTTTAAAAATGCTCTTCAATGATCAAATTTCTGAGTATTAGTGGCAAGCATAAATCGTACATGCATTTCGAATCTGTCCATCCCATTTACAGTTTACAATATCAAACTCCACATTGATGCAAAAATGTTTCCAAATGCTACTGTTGAGATGACACTAAATGAAATAACTCAAAATATTGCAAAATTGTGGTAGAATAGACTAAAACTTACATGGTTGCTCTGCTGATGTGGTTGCCTAATCTTCAAAATGTTATATCATATGTTGCTTGCTTATCCCCACAATCTCCTATAGAAAAAGTTATGATGGTCACAAGATTGGCTTGCAAAGTCGACTGTAGAAGAAAATTAAGCATGCATGTATTTTGAAATTTGAAATGTAAAGACAAGAATGCACAGGCACACCATGGTACTTGTGAATGAGCATGATGAACCTTAGGTTTATTCATTGGTAGCAATGGCATGGCTGATGTAACAATAGGGAATATTGCAATGCCACTTTGACTTTTCAAACTTTGGCCTTCAAATCAATTTTTCATGTCTCATTATGGGTCCATCGGCAACTTCAATGAAAAGCCTTCTTGTTGTTGTCTTCGGCTGGAGCAAACTCATAGGAACTTGAGCTTCAAAGACTGATGAATGCAAGGCCTCAACATCTCATAATGCTGAATTTTCTTTATTAAAAGCCTAGATTACATCACCTCTTTCATAAGAATTTGGCATCAAGATCACATGTTTGTGAATTTTACCTTCTTGATCCTTCCAAGATCTACAAAAAAATGGCACTTACCTGTGATAAAACGTGAGATCATGGAAGAAGAGAGATGATCGGTCTCTCTACATCCTAGAAATACACAGAAATTCACAAATGGTGCATATAAAAAAATCCAGGGACAAATGATTAAAACAAAATTCACTTTTTACTTGCTAAGTAGTTGCAGCCACCTTAAGACTACTTGATAGTGTTTTGTCAACAAAATATTTATTTTAAGACCAATTTTAGTGATTCCAAAGCCATATGAAAGTATATTAAGAGATCTATCTCTGGTAGAAACAGCTTTTAAAAATACATTAAAATGATAAGCCAACTATGCTAATGAAAAGCCTCCATAGTAGTGTTGTTTTCAAATTCTTGCCTAGACTAGTAATCACAAAATTGAGTACAAATTTTCTGTTTAATAATAAATTGGTGTGTTTCCAATTGGAGATGAAATTAAATTCAATGTTTTATGTCCACTAAAATTCAGTTTTAAGACAAGAATAATTGATTGGTGAAATGTGCCAATGAACAGTCAGGAAACATGAGTTTTAGCAGTGTAAAATTTAGGATAGGCAGCCAGTATTTTGGACATAACTTTCTTGTACAATATTGGAATTGAGTGATTCAAATTGTATTGTAAACTAGATTCGTAGAAGAATATGCATTGAAATCAAGTTTTAGAGATTCAACAATTTGGTCACCCAAAAATTGACTTTCCTAACTCTGTTCCTACTCTGTCCCTGAGTTTCCTGCATGACACCTAGTGGATATTTTGGCCACATCTTTTTTGTTTGATATCCAAATTGAAAAATTCAAATAGGGTTAGAAAATATGTTTCAAGGGCTACTTTAAATAGAAACAGGTTTTACAAATGTACCCATACAGCCCCCCAAAATAGGACTGTCCTAACTGTGATTTCAATGAAGTCAATGTACCCAAATGCCATAACTCTTAATAAAAAAAATTGGGCATCATGACTCATACAAGTTCTGCAATGATTATAAAAACATTCCCAACATCAATTTAGTAAAAGATGAATTATTGTCAAATCAAATCGAATGTGGTAATGTGAAGGTTGGAAGTAGGGAAAGAAAAGTGAGAAGAAGATAGGAGGGAGGATGGATGTCTACCAGTACATGAATGAAAGAAAAAAAATTAATAACCCAAAAACATAATGGAATTTAATAACAGGCCTTGAGAATCGAACAAGACTCAATCTTGAAGGCTCCTTATCCCTTTTCTTGCTTCTCCATTGGAATCCTCATTCACAAATGCTTCTTTCCTCTTACAAAAATTCTTACAAAAGAGAGGTTAGTACAATGGGTGGCTCTAAATGCAGCTAAAACAAATGCTATATTAAATTCAATAAAAAATAAATAATTGATGTTTGTTCACCACAACTTAAGCAAGAAAATTCAAGGTTTATTATTCTAGCAAGAAAATATAGAAATTGTATTCCAAAATTTTGGCCTCAAAATAACAAATGTTTTTAAAAGAATTATTAGATTCACAACTGCTATGGAAGGATAGGATTCCTCTCCATTCTCTAGATGCATAACATCTGCCCCAAAAGTTATGGTTGGTATATCACTCACTAAAGGTATCCTCTAGCTGAGAGCATTGAAAAGCACAAGATTTCTTCCACCCATCCGCAACACACATATGAAACAACATACGATTACCATAATCCAAGGTAAAGCACTGAATTACGAATAGTAGCATAAATCTTAGCTCTCTAAAAAATGATTGAGTACCCCATTTTTGAAAAGTTGATGCAAGGCCAGTGGTTAACTGTTCCTCCATTCACCATTTTTTGTTTTGTTTAGTATATGTAAATATCAACTAGCAAAAGCTGCACATCTCCTTATAAGACATTAAGCTACCATTTCTTTTATCTAATGTAGTATATTTTCCCTTTTGTTGATCAATCAAGCTGGATACCGTAAATAAAATCTAATCATTTGAGCAGGAAATGTTGTTTACCTTATTCATCATGTTCCACTGACCAACTTGAGGTACGCAAACTTTTTCCTTACCAGTATCATGAAATTTCTGCAACGCATGGAAATTAATACAATAATCCAGATTCCAAAGTATTACATAATGTGACTATCATACGCAATCAAAAATATATACCCATTGTCCAATTTTTATCAATGCATAGAATGGGGTCTTTACCCATGGAGCAGGGAGGATTTGAGCTTCTACAAAAGAAAGTTTTCCACTAATTTTTATATCAAATTCCTTTGCATAAGGATATTTATCATAATCATTATGGTAAATAGTCTTCACAAAAATACTAACACATTAGATATCCATTGAGTCCAAAGACTCTCTGTTGGCCACATTAATAAGATCGCAGGGTTTATTATACCTTGTTCAAATTTAGTTGGACAACCTACACATTATCATGGGTATATTTCAGCGGCTAAGTTTCTGTGTGAATAGAAAAACACAAAGACTCCTCTCACAACCGAGATCCACCCCAGCACATCCCCTCCCACAACCAAGATCCACCCCAACACAGTTTTAAATACCCTATATCATTACGTCAACAAAAAAAATGGAATTAACAACTAGCAAGCAACACAATTGGAAAAATTATGCAGAGACCATCTACTTGTTTGATCCACAAAAGATAAAAACCTGTACGATGTTCATTCCCCTTCCTTGGGGCCACTGGCATGTATTTTACAACAAATTAGAAGTTTGTTACTCATTCAACCACTTTGAATGAGAAGATTTGAAGGAAAAGCTAATGGACAAATTTCATCGTTACAGAAAAAAATTTGTCAAGCCTGCATGCTAAGCACGGTTTGGAGAAACTGTTTAATGGTTAGAAAAATATGTGTAAAGAACAACATTTAAAATTTTTGTTTCTTTCATCTCACAGGTCATCACAATCAAATCTAACCTTATCTTTTATCTATATAAAATGATAAGATTTATGAGTTTCCAAACCCTTGCCTAGGGGTTTTTCGTCTCTCCAAATCAAGGGAGTAAAATGACCTTCCCACAGGGCAATACCTAAAACAGAGCATCACGAGTTCCTTGTCTGTCGGCTTCTTGACCTTCCCACAGGGAAATACCTCAAATAGAGCATCATGGGTTCCTCATCCGTTGGCTTCTCCCAACCCTCCGCTTCCGAATCAATCAGTGCATTGATATCCATATGCGTGAGCACTGTCACACCTGTCACAACCGGCTTGTTCTGTTAAGAGCGTCTGGCAGTGGTTTGTGAGTGGGAGAGTGATGTCCATTTGGGTGCGGCGCAGGTCCTTTATTTAGAAAACTGATGGGTTTGCCAAAAAAATCCTTGTTAGTAACTGCTTTGTTGTTGATTCAACGCAAATGGACGTTTATTCTTAATTCAACACTTTGCTAGGGCACAATTTTTTTTCCAAATCTCAGTGTATTAAGAAACTTCTCGCTTTCTAGTTCAAACCCACTAATTAATAACATATAAAATACTATTCATTAAAAAGTAGTGTTAGTGGTCACATAGAAACAGCCAGACCAAGCACACTAGAAACAGGACTAAAGAGTCATAAAATTTAGAGTTAAACCTATACAAGATCAATCTCCCTCTCAGATTCCTTGTTGGCGTTGAAAAGCAATGTGGTGGGTGGATTAGGCGAACGGCTAGCGAACAGGTTGCCCTTTTCGACCAGAGCTTCATGTGCCAGCTCTAGGCTTGTGATGATGATGAGAGCTTTCTCACCCATTGCAGGGTGAAGATAGATCCGAACTGCGTCGAGGATAATACAAAAAATGACCTAACCACCTCATGTCCTCATGCGACTGCTTAATTCTAATTTTTGCTTAAATTTAAGCAGCCAAAGGATAAAATAGAATCTTTTCCTATTTTGGTGGAAAACAAGGACGCATAGCGTCTAGTTCCTGCCAATGCAAATGTTGAGTAAAAGCTTGCGGTGAATAATAATAAAAAACAATTTAAAAGTAGTTGTAAGAACAAAGGAAACATCTAATAAAATGGAATTATTTTTATTTTATTAATATAAATAAAGTTATGTTTAAAAAATTAAATAAAAATTTTTTAGATTGTTCTAAAGAATATGCACACGATATTAGTAAAAATTCAATAAATAGTGGAATTATATAAATAAAAAAGTTGTTCAAAAATAAAATGTTATGATTGGACAGTTAAATTAGAAAGTTGCATAAAGTTTGTAAAATAATTTAATGATTTTGCACAAAAAGCCAAACACATGACTATAGCAAAAAGCAGCCAATAAAATTAGAGATAAAGACTATTTGTACAATTATGAAAAATTCAATATATAATAGAACTATATAAATGCAAAAAGTTGTTTAAAAATAAAATGCTATGATTGGACAATTAAAAGGAACAGTTGCTTTTCAATGAATAAAAGGGGGGCTGAAAATTAGGAGCTGCTTGTTGGGAAAATAACACATGGCTCCACAAATTGCTTTCCTTTTTTTTATTTTTTTTTATATTTTCTCTAAATAATTTTTTATTAATGATTTTGTTTTAAAAGAGTTTTTAACATAGTTGTTCAAAAAAATAAGTAATGAAATTTCATAACCATGGGGCCATCAGCTGTTGTTGAAAAAAATGAGCAGCAATTGCTAGCCAAAATACGCTTAGTAGTTGCATGGGGACCTGTCCCTAATGAATTACCGGCTAATGAATTTCCCCCTTAATTTTTTATGACTTTTATATTTTGTCATGTTAAAGACTAAATAAAATATATTAATAAAAAAATTTAAAATTTTGAAAAAGGGGGAAAGTTTAAGACAAAATAGAAATTTTGTCTCAAACATATGTCTTAAAACATGCTATTATGTAGTAGTGTATGTGGGAAACAACTAGATCTCCGTAGATAAAAACTATAACAAGTGCCACATAGTGGCCAAGTACTTGCCTTTAGTAATTAATTTTAATTTTAATTTTTAATATAAATTTAATCTTAATTTTAATAAATTTATTATAATATATAAGATATTTTAATTAATTATATAATTATAATTTTTTATATAATGATAATTGTAGTAATAAATAATTTTAAAAATTATAATTATATAAACAATTATTGATTGCAAATTATAATTAATGTAAACATTAATTTTAATTTTATTTGTAAATATAACTATAGTGCTAATTTTATTTTATTGATATATATTTTTTATTACATATGATTAATATTATTGTATATAATATTGTATTATTATATTATACATAAATTATATTTATAATATAATATATTTAGAATATATAATAATTATAAATATAATATTATTATTTTAATTTATATTATAATCTATATTATAATAATAATATATAATAATTTATCTTAGAATATTATATAATAGAAATATATATTATTTTTATTTAACATTTTCAATTAATTATAAAATAAAATATTTATTTGCTATGTTTAATTTAAATTATAATATTTTGTATGGGAAAATATATTACAAATTTGTTTACCTAAATATTTATTAATGCATAATTTACATATAATAAATTTTATAATATTTTTTAAAAATATATAAATGAGAATAAATATATATTATATTATATCATATATTTACAATATTTTTATTTACATTAGAAAAGTGAGTTATATACTAAAATAAACTCATGTAATATAATTTAAAAATTAAAAATTTTAATATACAATTAATATAAAAAAGAAAAAGATTAATGAAAATCCTAATTAAACATATAAACAAGAATTGTTTCCAAGCCAAAAACTATGCATTATGGAAGGAGCAATGCATTTTCATTATATTAAATATAAAGTGTATAATATATTTAAAGTGTATAATAAATAACAAACGTGGTAAATTTTAATTGGTTCACTCCTGTAATAAGACTTCAAATGATTTAGCCAATCAAATGATAGAAAAATGATTTCTATAAATTATAAAGTTAAAAAAATTGCATCTAACTTTACAAAATATGAAATTTATTACAAAATGCAAAATCAAAAAAATTCTAATTGGTCTAAACAGTTTTATTTAATCACTAGTTAACACTAAAAACTCAAAAATGGATGCAATAGTACTTTCTTAGTTTATCAGCAAGTACTAATAAGATAGGTGTATGGTAGATATATAAATATAATATTTAGATGAATGTATCAAAATATACACTTGTAGGGATTATGTGAGGGCTAAATTTATGTAAATCTGCACGCAACAAATTACAGCAGAAATCCATTCTGAATACCCTTTTGTTCAGGCCCATGCTTATCTATCTCATAATAATGCCCCAACTCACCCGCTAAATATCCTTCCTAATTGACGCCTTCCTAAAGGGCCGACAAAAAAAATTGACCCCTTCCTAAAGGGCTAGCAAGTTTCGAGCATCGTTTTAAATTGTTAATGGATGTTGATTATTAACAATTTATTCAAAGCATAAGATTTAGAGAAAAATTTGATTCTTTGGTATTTGAAATTATATATATATATATATATATATATATATATATATATATATATATATATATATATATATAAATTATTGTTTTAATAAAACTATCCATTCATGAGTTTTCATTCAACTCAGGTTTGCAATGTGATTTTAAATATAATTTAAAATGTGGAATTGTTATACAGTTAAAAACCAAATACTTATATACAAATTTATTCTGTACAATATTTTGATGTGTATAAATATATTTATTAAATGATGTTAGTTAAAAGTTGTACAAATTCCAAACTTGAAAGATGCAAATTTAATTTAGAAATCTCAAAGGTCAAGTATATTCCATAGTGCATGTATTATAACTCTAAGCAAAATTAAATCATCAAACACATTTAATGAGTTGCACAAGATTGCACTTTTGCCAAGTTCTAGTCCCCTTTGGTATTGTCCTTTATGATTTGATCTATGATAACAAGAGGTGCACTACAACGAAGTTCCTGCCAAATGTAGGCAGGGCAATTTTGTAAAATCCTGCAAAATATGGATAGATGCTTGTGGTGTAAGAAAATAATGCTTGAAATAAGTTACAAAATATTTCATATTATATTGTCTATTTGTTTCATCATTTTTCTTTGTGACTTGTATGATATAAGAGTCCAATAACTATTGAATAGTATTATTATTGATTTACTAGGATAATATTAGTCAACAATGTTTTTAAAAAAAATGCTATTTGACTTACCATTACATTAAACAATGTTCAATCTTGTATTCTAATTAGTTGGGGACAATGTATTGAGAAAATCACATTCACATATATGCATTGCTATTTAATATGAGAATTATTGCAACACACAATTAACCATTCAATGCATCACTTCTATAATTAAGTATCCTTAAAAACTAGAAGGTTTTACAAAGCTTAATGTTGTGGAAATGCATAATTTTATTTCTGTACAATTGAAGAAATACACAATCTATCCTTAATCTTCAATCGTAAAAATTCACGTGGAAGAAACATTGTTAAAATGATAAGTAATTCAAAATAATAGATATAAAAATCTAGTGCCATGTTTAATGTATACTAACAAACCCACAAGTACAGGGACAAGAAATATCATTTATATACTATGAATGTGAATGGCAAACAAGATATATAGTAGGTAAAGATGAGAGAAGGTAAAATGTATTTATTTCAAGAATCCAGAATCTTCTGCTATAAAATGAATGAGTATTGTCATAACTCTCAATAGACTTTAAACAAGGAATAATGATAAAAGTTTTAGCAAAATTCATCTGAAATCACCTCATTTAACAAAATACTTGAACACAAATTCAACTATCACAAGTTGTAGATTGAACTTCCATCATGTCCTTTTCTATTAAAAAGCCCAAAATGATCTCAATTTTTGTTAGTCCAAAGTCCATGTCTTTCTACCTACTTGCTTATTAGAGAACAACATGAAAACCTAAAATGAAGTGCCTTTCTATTAAAAAGTCACATAGAATTTTCATTTGGCAAACCTATACAATATAATGAGAGACCAGGATTCAAAAAAGTATGTACATTTAGAGGCTAATGTTAATATGATTTAGAACAACAAAGAGGGAGGGTGAATCAGTTGTTCTTAGGTCCTGATGTATAAAATAACTTCAAAAATGTTTTCTTAAATCAGATCAAGCAACCAAAACAAACTCGGTCATCACTGATTCAATAATAGAAACATATAACACTGCAGTCCACTACCCAGCTATAACTAACTTGTAAAACACAGAAATGTTCAAATTAAAACATTCACACAAGTATTGACACTAGGATTTATAGTGGAAACCCAATATGGGAAAAACCACTTTGTAACATGCTACTATTATTTTCACTCTTCTGAAGTAAGCTCGATTAAAAGCCAACCCTATCAAAGGTTACAATACACACTATCAAATGTGACCCGGTTAAAGGATTTCAATCACCCTGTTAAAAGTGAGCCTTGTTACAGGACTTACATACACTCCATTAGAATGCAACCTTGTGTAAAGGATTTAACATATGACTGTTAGGTCAACCTTTGTTAAAAGGATTTTGACTATTACGATGGTTAGAAAGTACCAGCAGTATTGATCTGAAAAATATACAACTCACTTTGCAAATATCAGATCCAATTCTGTACACAAATGTTGGTTTACTGACTTTGAAACTTTTCCATCTCCATCTCTGATTTGCTTGAAACTTTTCTTCAAACAATCACCAC
The DNA here is from genome assembly GCA_027943335.1 of Chamaecyparis obtusa. Taxonomy (NCBI): domain Eukaryota; kingdom Viridiplantae; phylum Streptophyta; class Pinopsida; order Cupressales; family Cupressaceae; genus Chamaecyparis; species Chamaecyparis obtusa. The sequence continues at coordinate 199,254 of BSBK01013325.1, forward strand.
ACTTCTCCTTCAGCCTTTTCACTTATATAGTCAATAAATTTTACTGTTCTTCCAACATCTACTTCACCCATGCATACACATACCTAATGTTTAGGTTCCCTTAATACTTTCCTCTGTTAGGTTAACTTATCTTTTGCCGCTTAATCTCCTTCATAGATCTTAGGGTTAGGTCGAATTCATTGAATCTACCCACTTCATGTTCTTCGGCTCCTCTTCTAGAATCATCTCAAATCTCTTAAAGATTTACAATAAAACATTTTACAAAGTATTAAATGCTTCCATACAATCAATAAGTAAAGTCAACATGTTCTACATAATCCAAGAATTCAACAATGTCGACTCCAAAACTAAATTCTCTTCAAACATAAAAATGTTGATGCTCGGTCAATACTATGATCATCCACTCGGTCTCTGTGTAAAATGCTCGGTCATTACTAAAACTATTTCCTCGGCATAAACTGTCTTCCTCAGCAATTAACTAATACTCGGTTGACAGTAGATTTTTGCTCAGCATACACTAACTTAGTCGACACTAACATAACTCAACTTAAACATGATTTCTTCATTTTTGCTCGGTTAAGCCTACCAGTTTAGTCTTCAATCTTACTAAGATAAATAATATATTGTCTCATCATTGTGCAACATAGTCAAGTACACTTTACAATATCAAGATAACTCAACCTCTCCCTAGGTGCTATTGTTACCATCCTTTCTATCCCTTCTCACAATAGATATAGTACTTTCCTAAGTAGCAATAGTCTTACCAGTTAAGGTTTGACATCAATGACAATACAACAATTATTTCAATTGCAGTTTCCAACAATCTCCCTCTTTGACATTGATGGAAACAGCATATGATATCACCTGAATAACACATGGATTACCAACCAATCCAAAAACTTATCAGTCCATCAGAGAAAATTTGTAATATCCTTAGCTTCATTCTGATTTAGAATCTGTAAATCTCACTTTTGTGACCGTCAGAAGTATCTGGATCTCCCTCTATCCTGATCTTTCATTTCAGTTCATCATCCCTACTCTTTAGTTCATGTGTTATAGTATCATTTCAGTTCATCTCCCTCTTTGACAAAAATGCCAAAGCAGCAACTAAAACATACATCCAACAAATGTAGATATATCTGTGCAGCTCAGTGTTTTCTCCCTCTGTCATCTTGCTTATGACTGATTTGTTGTCTTTGCTTCTTCTTCACAGCTCTAGGATAGTCCTAAAGTGTGACAATCTTCTACATCAATTTGTCAAATATTATGTTGTAGCATATTTGATGCAGTGCTCCTAGCTTGACTAGGCAACCTCAATTAGGGGAAGGACCCCTAATTGACTTCTCAAATACTCATGAGCTTCTTTAGGTAAAGCTTTAGTGAATATGTTTGCCAATTGTTCTTTTGTATTCACATATTCCATTTGGACTTCCTTGTCTTGTACCAATTCCCTCAAATAGTGATACTTGATTGCTATATGCTCAAGGTCTTAGTGTGCATCACTGGATTCTTAGAAATATTGATAGCACTTGTGTTATCACATAAAATAACAACAAGTTCAATGATTTCTTCTTTCATATCTATCAACAATTGTTTTATCCATATCAAATTTGAACAGTTTACTATATTAGCAACATACTCGGTTTCAGTAGTAGATTGGGAAATGCAATTTGTTTCTTGCTTGTCTAGGAGACTAATCTCTATCCAAGAAAGAAAGCTCCACCACTAGTGTTTTTTTTGTTAGCTACATTTTCTGCCCAATCAGCATCAGTATATGCTCTAAGCTCAAATTTGTCATCCTTCTTGTAGTATAACCCATAGTCAGCAGTCCCTTTCAAATATCTCATAATTCTTTTCACCGCCATCATGTGTGTTTCCTTAGGATTGGCAGAGAATCTTGCCACAATCTCAACAGCTAGTGCAATATCTGGTCTACTATGTACAACATACTGCAATTTTTCAATCATGGATCTGTACAAAGTCTAGTTCACTTCTACAACATCATCATCTTTAGATAACTTTTGTCCAGTAACCATAGGAGTTCCCACTGGTCTAGCATCTTCCATTCCAAAAGTTTTCAGTATTTCATTAACATACTTAGACTGTATAATGAAAATTCATTTCTTCATCTGATATACTTGTAAACCAACAAAGAATTTGATCTCACCAAACATATTCATTTCAAATTCAGTTTGCATTTCATTTGAAAAACTTTTACACAATGCATCTTGTCCACCAAAAATAATGTCATCAACAAAAATTTTGGCCAACAGAATACCTTTACCTTCTTCATCTTTCAAGTACAGATTGCTTGTTTCATTTGTTCTGGAAAATCCAATTTGTATCAGATAGTTATGCAACCTCTCATACCATGCTCTAGGAGCTTGTTTTAATCCATATAATGCTTTGTTCAGTTTGCATACCATGTGTCTTCTGTTTGGATCAATAAAACCTTCTGATTGTTCTATGTAAACTTCTTCTTCCAGTACACCATTTAAAAATGTAGACTTGACATCCATTTGATATACCTTGAAATCTTTATAAGCAGCATATGCAAGCAGAGTTCTTACTCCTTCCAATCTAGCTACAGGGGCAAACGTCTCCCCATAATTTATTCCTTCTTCTTGTGCATAGCCTTTGCATACCAGCCTAGCTTTGTTCTTAGTGATTTCACCTTTTTCATTCAACTTATTTTGAAACACCCACTTTGTTCCTATAACATTCTTATCTGCAAGTCTTGGCACCAAAGTCCAGGTATCATTCTTCTCAATCTGGTCAATCTCTTCATTCATTACTTATATCCAGTCTTCATTTTCTAATGCCTCTTTAGTTGTCTTAGGTTCAAACTCACATAGTAAGCATGTTAGATCCTTGGTCTTGCTTCTGGTTTGAATTCCAGTGTCTTTATCTCCAATTATCTGTTCAAGCTTGTGATGTCTTCTTACATATTTTGCCAAAATAGGTTCAGCATTTTTCTCCTCTATTCCATCAGGTTCCCCAACAAGATTGTCAGATTCAGCTTTTGAATTCTCAACAATCTCTTCCTGATACTCAGCAGCATTATCTTGTAGCTTGGCATGTTCTTGTTCTCTCTCGGCACTGTTTTCCTGATGCTCGGCAACTGTTTCTTGTCACTTGGCATTGCTTGCCTGAGACTCATCATTAGGTGCAAGTTTGTTACTTGCCTCTTCTATTTTCTCAATGTACACAAAAGATTTGTAATCTTCTAGTTCTCTTTTGCTGTCAGCTTCATTTTTTTGTACATACTCATCAATTTTTACATTCACACTTTCCACAATTTTGTTAGTGTTAGAGTTCAAACACTTATAAGCTTTACTTTTTGTGGAGTACCCTAGGAATATGCCTTCATCACTTTTAGCATTGAACTTTCCATTTCTATTGTCTTTCAATATGTAACACTTGCTTCCAAAGATTATAAAGTATTTAACACTTGGTGCATGCCCATACCATAATTCATAGGGTGTTAGATTTGTACCTTTCTTGATATGTACCCAGTTAAGAGTGTAGACAGCTGTACTTATAGCTTCTTTCCAATATTTTTGTGCCACATTCTTTTCAATCAATAATGTCCTTACACAGTCCAAAATAGATCTGTTTCTTCTTTCTACTATACCATTCTGTGGAGGTGTTCTAGGTGTAGACATCTATCTTTTGATTCCTCTATCATTGCAAAATAGATTGAATTCATTTGATGTAAATTCTCCACCTTGGTTAGATCTAAGACATTTTAGGTTCCTACCTGTCTCCTTCTCAACCTTAGCCAAATACCACTTAAAGAATTGAAAAGCATTATATTTTTCTTTTAGAAACATTACATGCATCATCCTGGTATGATCATCAACAAACAAGATAAAATATCTAGCACCACAGTAACTTTGTACACCCATAGGTCCACAAAGGTCAGTATGAACCAAATCTAAAATGTGTTCAGAAGTAAAGGATTTGCTCTTGAAACTTGACTTAGTCATTTTTCCTAACTGACATTCTTTGCACATCACATTCTCAGGTTTCTTCAATCTAGGTAGGCCTCTTACTTTCTTCTTCTTACTTATCTCTACCAGATTGTCAAAGTTAACATGACATAGCCTCTTATGCCATAACCAAATGTCATCAAGTTGTGCAATCATACATATTTCTTCAGATAGGTCAAGATAGAACAAATTACCTCTAGTTTGCTCTCCACTTTCAATCAGTTCACCAGTAACATCAAATATCTTAGCTTTCTTGTGATGAAATTCCACTCGGTAACCAGTTCTATTGAGCTGGGCAACACTTAGCAAATTATAATTCAATCCTTCAACCCAATAAGCATTTTCACAAGAGATTTTATTAGTTAGTTTAATCAATCCTTTTCCTCTAACAGGACATGGTGCATCATTACCAAATGTTACACTTTTACCTTTATAATGATGTAAGGTCTCAAACTTACTCTTGTCACCAGTCATGTGATGTGAATAACCACTGTCTATAATCTATTTGTCATTCTTGTTCACATAGAAAATCAATGCAGTTTTCTCATCCTCATCAAATTCATCTTTCATTGCAACATAGACTACCTCAATTTCAAATTCATCACTATCAGTGTCAGTCTCTTCTTCAGCAATGTAACAAGATTTCTTACCTTTTCCTTTGTAGTCTTTGTCCTCTCTTCTATCTGTGTGTTTACTTTTTCCTTCATCATCTTTATCCTTCCTATCAAGACATCTAGCAGCTATATGACCAGCTTTATTACATGCAAAACATATAATAGGGAGTTTACTTTTATATTTTTCTTTTCCTCTTCTCAGTCTTCTAGCCATAAGAGCTTCTAGATCTTCTAGATCTTCATCAAAAGTGTCACTATCATCTTCACTTTCACTTTCGCTTTCACTTTCACTTTTGCATCTTTCTTTTTCCTTCTTAGGCTTATTCAGAACTAATTATGACTTGAAAGCAAATTCAACATTTCCAAGAATACCAACAGTGAAATTATCATAATTTGATAGTTCAAAAGTAGTCATCTTGCCAATCAAACCTTCCAAAGTAAGCACATTAGAAGAGTTACATCTAGATTCTTGAATAGCTGAGATCTTAATAGCATATATAGGATGCAGAGTTCTTAGCACTTTTCCAATTATGGTTTCATCATCAATAGTTCCATTTGCTCCTCTAATAGCATTCACAACTTCTTTTATTCTACCACAATATTGTGCAATGTTTTCATCTTCATTCATTCTCATTTCATAAAACTTACCTCTGAGACTCTTGGCTTTAGCTTTCAGTACATATAGATCACCACCATAGATCTTTGCAAGAGTGTCCCACATATCCTTAGCAGTTGTGCAATCCTTAATTTCCTCAAATTCTGGATAGCTTAGGGTAGATGCAATTTCCAGCATTGCCTGATTGTGTTCTTGCTTAGCTCTCATTTCTTCGGCAGTCAAAGGTGCAATAGGTGTAATATAGTACTTTGCAGAGTCACCAATACCATCCAAATGCAGCTTCATCAAGCTTTGCCATGCAGGGAAGTTTTCCTTGTTCAGCTTCGGTACCTCCTTCTTATACATCTTGATCATTTGCTTCAAGTCCTTTTAAACTTATTTTCTGTAAACACCAATAAGCAACACAACTCTGATACCAATTGTTAATATGATTTAAAAAAACAAAGAGGGGGGGTGAATCAGTTGTTCTCAGGTCTTGATGTATAAAATAACCTCAAATTTTTTTCCTTAAATCAGATCAAGCAACCAAAACAAACTTGGTCATCACTGATTCAATAATAGAAACATATAACACTGCAGTCCACTACCCAGCTGTAACTAACTTGTAAAACACAGAAATGTTCAAACCAAAACATTCACACAAGTATTGACACCAGGATTTATAGTGGAAACCCAATATGGGAAAAACCACTTTGTAACATGCTACTATTATTTTCACTCTTCTAAAGTGAGTTTGGTTAAAAGTCAACCCTATCAAAGGTTACAATACACACTGTCAGGTGTGACCCAGTTAAATGATTTCAATCACCCTGTTAAAAGTGAGCCTTGTTACAGGACTTACATACACTCCATTAGAATGCAACCTTGTTTAAAGGATTTAACATATGATTGTTAGGTCAACCTCTGTCAAAAGGATTTTGACTATTACAATGGTTAGAAAGTAGCAGCAGTATTGATCTAAAAAATATACAACTCACTTTGCAAATATCAGATCCAATTCTGTACACAAATGCTAGTTTACTGACTTTGAAACTTTGCCATCTCCATCTCTGATCTGCTTAGAAATTTTCTTCAAGCAATCACCACACTTCTCCTTCAACCTTTTTGCTTATACAATCAATAAATCTTACTATTCTTCCAACATCTACTTCACCCATGCATACACATACCTAATGTTTAGGTTCCCTTAATACTTTCCTCTATTAGGTTAACTTATCTTTTGCCACTTAATCTCCTTTGTAGATCTTAGGGTTAGGTCAGATTCATTGAATCTACATGCTTCATGTTCTTCGGCTCCTCTTCTAGAATCATCTCAAATCTCTTAAAGATTTACAATAAAACATTTTACAAAGCATTAAATGCTTCCATACAATCAATAATTAAAGTCAACACGTTTTACATAATCCAAGAATTCAACAATGTTGGCTCCAAAACTGAATTCTCTTCAAACATAAAAATGTTGATGCTCGGTCAATAATGTGATCATCCACTCAGTCTCCATGTAAAATGCTTGGTCATTACTAAAACTGTTTCCTGGGCATAAACTGTCTTCCTCAGCAATTAACTGATACTCGGTCGACACTAGATTTTTTCTCGACATACACTAACTCGGTTGACACTAACATAACTTGGCTTAAACATGATTTCTTCATTTTTGCTCGGTTAAGCCTACCAGTTTAGTCTTCAATCTTACTAAGATAAACAATACATTGTCTCATCATTGTGCAACATAGTCAAGTACACTTTACAGTATCAAGATAACTCAACCTCTCCCTAGGTGCTATTGTTACCATCCTTTCTATCCCTTCTTACAATAGATATAGTACTTTCCTAAGTAGCAATAGTCTTACCAGTTAAGGTTTGACATCAATGACAATACAACAATTGTTTCAATTACAGTTTCTAATAGTTAATAGATTTATTCTCAGGATTTATGAATATTAAGCATTCACAACCTTGACCTATGTACAATTCTATGGGCTCTTATACTATAAAGAAAAACCCAAAATACTACAATATTTAATTATCATGAGGTTTCTAAATAAGGACACGATTGTGCTCCCGATAGAATGAACCATTGTAAAAAATTTTAACACAATACATACATAAAAAGGCATAAAACATGGATTGTCATCCATGGGATCCCGATGAACAAAGGACAAACATTCTAGAATTCTGACCGATTGGAAGATGTGCAACAAAGTACACCAAAGTAGAATTACACCAGAAAATAAATAAAACCATCCAGTCCAATGCATTAATTACCGTATGAAAAATCTAACTATGTGAAGGAGACAATATACATAACCGTGTGAAGGAGACCCTAAAGTTTACTACACATGGAAGAGATAGTAAAATGTGTCATAAAATGATATTGTGCGAAGCATACATTAAACATAGAGATGACATGTTTGACATACTGAGGATTTGAAATTTTCAAGGGAGGAAAGTACAAGGCACAGGGTAATTTTGTAAATATCACTACATAACATACTTCTTGTTTGTTTGTTAATGCTTAATTTTTTTGAGGTTATAATTGTAGCTTATATTTTGTTGGTCCTATTTTGACAATAATATGATTTCCTTTTATTGAGTAATTTATTCCTTTTCTTTATTCAATAAAAATAAAATGTTACCTCATAAAAAATATTTAAAGATATAAATTTTATAGTCTAATAATATATTATACATAAAAATATTATGTTTAATGAAATAGAAGTAAAGAACTAGGAAAATTAAATATATGACACTAAATATATGTATGGCGACACAAAATCCATCATTAGAGAGATCTTAAAATGTGTTAATATTTTAACACAAGAGTATATATGTACACCACACTTTCTCTCTTCATTTCATAGTATTCTAACTTAGCCCATATGAACCCATGAGATCTTTATAAAACTAACTATATATTATTTTTTTTAAATATTCTTTTTAAAAATAGTTTTTAGATTAGGTAAACGCTATCAATATGCCTCATATCACTCATATAGGTGTATCTCCTAAGTAGAATCGCCAGGCTTTTTTCTCTCTAAACTCACAAATCTCATATCTACTAAAATATTGAACAATTTTTCATGCCTAGATGCATAAAAAATGCTCCATCAAGTTGTCTCACAGCACTTGTAGTGATATATTTTCTAAGATCCATGAGATCTTGAAGTATTTTTGTAGGCATCCATGCCTACTTTTATCTACTCTATCTATTTTCACTACTTCATAGTGAGAGCTTCTTAATATAAGTTGACATCACCATCACAATAATTTATTCGATCTTTCATACTAAAACATGATAGATCCTCAAAAAGAAGTTGTTAACTTCAATTCATTTTTCTTTGAATTATTGTTGGTCTGATCTCTACAATTCATTCTCTTGTGAGAATAACCTTTTATATCTCTCATACGTGCTCTCTTTTCTTTAGCTAACATATCAGAAACACATTTTTTGGAGTTTGATAATGTATATAAATAAGTGTAAAAATGACATTGTTATATTTAGAAGGTTTCTTATTGTCTAATGAGAAACCTTATATTTCTTCTTTAGCTAGATATAGTGACTCCGTCTACCTAGAGTTTGAGTACCTAAAAATTCAGAGAAATGTTTTCAGTAACTAGTTTTGCCATGAACTATTTATTCACATTATCGTTGATTTTTTTGGATGAATGTTAGAGATCTACATTATGAAAATTGCAATCAAATAGAGCATGACAAAAAATAGTTGTAGCACTATCATCTCTATTCTACATGTATCTAATGACTTATTTACATTTATAGATAGTTTTTATTCGATTCATTTATTTGGACCACAAGTTCTTTTTTATCAATGACATCTATATTTTTATTGTTTACATGTGGAAGTTAAGGCTAACATATTTTCTAATAGAAATTTTTCCTTCAATAAAAACCCAAAGATTATACTAACCCAAAAATATGTATTGTGATTCTAGTCAGAATCCCTATGTCAATCCACCAAAACATTCTATAAACTCCACATATTTCCCTAAGCCATTTTTAATAATATTGGAAAGATAAAATCAAGAAGAAAAATACTTCAAAAAATTCCTTTACTATTATATTCTTTGACTTGAAAAGGAAGACCATCAAACACTAGTAAACGTAGTTATTTATCCCACAACAAGTTTTCTTGAATATCATGCCTTTAGTGTAGATATAAATTTTTATATGATTATGTTGAAATACCAAGTTCAAGTTTCATAAATACTAAAGATCCTTATAGGGACTTTCAAGTTCACACAAAAAAAACTTATAATATATGCTAATGGTGCATGTGGAACAAGTTTATTAGAGGTCAATCATTCGCATATTTTCTTTAAAGCTCAATCGCTTTGTGTTTTATAAGAACAAATAAAAATTTGTAATATCATATATGAAACTCATCCTTTTCAATCATCATTGTATATCATGCATTACTAACACATAATCTGGAAGGTTTAAACAAATTGAATCATAAACCATTATTTACCTAAATATCTATGGTAATTAACTATTAATGGAGATAGCTCAACATGAAGTTGAATCTTATAGACAAGAAAAATTTCAATGTTTAAATTTGCATACTAAAACACATGGTCTTATTAGTGGTATTTGATTAGTAAGCACATTCGAGAGTAGTAGTAGTAGTAGTATTTGACAATAATAAAAATAATGGCAATATTGTGTTCCTTTAGATGAATCCTCTTTATGATCTCTAAGATGAATTTGTAGCTAATAATTTTGAGATTTTGAAAGGATTGAATTATATATATTTCAAGAGAAATAAGGAGTAACCAACTAGTTCATGAGAATTTATTTTAAGTCTAAAGTAGAGTGCAATTAAAAATATATATTAAGAGTTCAGACTGAAATAATCTTCCAAAGACTAAGGTCAATTCATAAATACTTTCTCACAAACACTAGACAAGACATAAATATTATCCAAGAACTAGTAAACACAAATGATGACTCCCCATAAAAAATGATAGTGTACTTACATGAAATCAACAACAATAACCAAACCATATATTGAAAGAAAAACATCGTCACTAAACATGTTTATTTTTAATTTCAATTTATTTTAAATATTGTATAAAATGGAAAAGTAATGTAAAAGATGAACACACTTAATAATATTAAAAAAATCTCATAAACTAATGAACGTAATAAAATCCTCTTAATGTAAAAAAGAGCATGACCGTAAAATCATATAATTGGTTCATTCAAGGATTGTTATGAATGTCAATATAAGGCATAATACCAAACACTAGAATGATATTTAATTGTAATACCAAGTCATCTGTCTTAACTTCGTCTTATTTTAATTGATGAAAATAAACGATAAGATATTTAAATATCACGCCATTTCCAGCGTTTGTCTCTTCTCGTGGGGCAGAGTCTAGGTTGGTCAAGAAGAAAGAATTTTAAATTTTTTTGGTCAAGTTTTTAATCTGGGGTATTTTGAGAAAGATCAGCAGTTTAAATCATATAAATTAAGTGCGATTAGAATAAACTCTTATTCTTCCTTCGTTCACAAATGATTAAAACATAAACGATAAAATTCAACGATATTTAATTGTAATGCCCGGTCCTCTCTTTGAACTTTGTCTTAGTGAAGTTGATAAACATATAAGACAGAAGATAAATTATCCAACTCCAAAGAAAATGAGACATGCGACAAATTACATAAATGTAAAATAGTTTTGGCGAAGTTTTTAATATTGCGCGTGTTGACGAAGAAAGCTTAAACATTTCTGTTAATCAGAAAATTAAGAAATGTGATCTTAATTGCCTATATTTTCCACACAGATTGAGACCAAAAGGTCAGTTTATGATACCCACGCGCTCCACATAATACGCGTATTTCATTTTTATAACGACTTATTATGCTCAGTCTTACATGACAAATTTATAAGTGAACCCAACCATTATACCATTTCATTTCATATGTTTTCTGGGTGTTTGCGTAGCCTAAGCTAAGAACGAAGTCGATGATTATGCTTCCTCTGCTATTCCGTTTCTGTCTCTCTGCGCTGCCTCCTCATATGGAAAAGCATTCTAATTATTCTGATTGATTTCAAGGCTTCTCTGCTTTTGGATCCATTTAATTCCTTGTACGTCGATCGGTCTCCCAATCACACCTTCTGCAATTGGACTGGAATTATCTGTTCTTCTAGTCGACAGCGTGCGGTTTCCTTCAATCTCACAGGTATGGGATTTTACTTGGCCCCATCTCTCCATTACTGGGAAATCTTTCATTCCTTAGAGTACTTGCTCTCAAAAATAATAGCTTCCATGGCCATATTCCATATCAGCTTGGAAGGCTATTTCGCTTGAGAGTGCTTCAGTTGTCTCGTAACAATTTGGAAGGTCAAATTCCAGCATCTATAGGAGGCTGTCGTTCTTTACAAACTCTCTGGTTGTCATATAGCAATTTAAATGGAAGCATTCCCCCTGCATTTAGTCTACTTTCAAATTTAGACACCTTGACATTAGGAACAAACAAGTTGACAGGTATTATCCCACCTTTCTTAGGAAACATGTCCTTTCTCAATATCCTTGATTTGTCTGACAATACACTCCAAGGTGGTATTCCGGCTGAGTTGGGTTTTCTTACTCAGCTAAACTGGCTTAATCTTGGCATCAACAACTTGACAGGATCGATCCCCATTGCCCTTGCTAGTTCTGAACCACTTAAAAAGTCCAATTCCATGGCAATTTGGAAGGCTGTCGGAGTTGCAAGAATTGAATTTGGGGGTAAACCAACTTACTGGAGAAATACCCAGCTCACTGGGTAATTGTACTCAGCTGCAAATCCTGCAATTGGCTGCGAACCAACTGAGCGGCACAGTGCCCCTGCAGTTTGGGAAATTGCAGCAGTTGAGACGGTTAAGTTTGTGGGGAAATCATTTTGTGAGTGGAAGCAATGGTTTGTCTATTCTAACAGTGTTAACTAATTGTTCCAGTTTGGAAGCTCTTCTCTTGGGAAGTAATCATCTCACTGGCGTCTTGCCCACCTCAATTGGTCACCTCTCAAATTCACTCTTTTATTTAGTTTTGGACTCAAATGAAATTGAGGGAAACATACCAAATGAGATAGGTAATCTCACACAATTGGCCGCATTAGTCCTAAGAATAAACCAATTCAATGGGACCATTCCATCTGCACTAGCTAGTCTTCCAAATCTGGAAAGATTAAGTTTGCACACAAATAATTTGCAGGGAAGAATTCCAGAAAGTTTTGGCCAAGCAAGAAGGCTCGGATTGTTGGACCTCCATAAGAACATGCTTTCTGGGAAGATTCCAAATAGTCTTGGCAACCTTCCACAATTAAAAAGGCTTTATCTTAGTGACAATCAACTGTCTGGGAAAATCCCTGACAGTTTAGGAAGATGCAAGACTTTGGAATTGGTGGACTTGGCGCACAACAAACTAACAGGAAATATACCTCCTGGAGTTGCAAGTCTTCGGAATCTCCAATTCTATTTCAATGTTTCTAGGAATTTACTGCAAGGATCTATTTTGACAATGGGCAAAATGGTCATGGTTTTAGGCATAGATGTTTCTCAAAATAATTTCTCAGGCGGCATTCCCAGTTCACTGGAAAATTGCAATGGGTTGGAATATCTAAATCTTTTTTCTTCAAATGCATTTGAGGGGCCAATCCCTGCATCACTAGCAAATCTGAATTATCTAAAGTACATGGATCTTTCTTGCAATAATTTGTCAGGTATGATACCAATGGCTTTCAAAAACATGAAGATGCTCAAGCATCTTAATTTCTCTTCAAACAGGTTAACTGGAGAGGTCCCAAAGGGAGGAGCTTTCGCAACACTTGATGCCTCACAAATTATGGGAAATATTGGCCTTTGTGGTGGATAGATGAACTTGCCACCATGCTCTCGTTCCAATCACAAACAATCATTACTCTCCAAAAAGAAGGTAATAATTCCCGTTGTAATCAGCATTGCAATTTTGATCATGTCTCTTGTATTGGTAGCATTTATGTATAGATGTAAACGATCCAATACGCCTATACTCAAAGTATGGCCTCCAAATATTTCACATGAAGAACTTGTAGATGCAACTGGTGGGTTCAATGTTGAAAATCTCCTAGGAAGTGGCAGTTTTGGGTCAGTTTATAAAGGGATTCTAAATAATGGCACAAATATTGTTGTTAAAGTTCTCAAGTTACAAGATGAACATGCTCATCAAAGTTTCAGCAGAGAATGTAATGCATTAAAAAGAGTTCGGCACCGAAATGTAATTAAAATCATCTCATCGTGCTCCAACCTTGATTTTAAAGCCTTAATTCTTCCATTCATGTCAAATGGAAGTTTAGAGAGATGGTTGTATCCTCATGAAAGGGGTGAATGCAGATTAAATTTGAGTGACGGAATAAGGATAGCAATGGAGATAGCACAAGGAATGACATACCTTCATTATTATTGCTTTGTCCAAGTGATTCACAGTGACCTCAAGCCCAACAATGTTCTATTAGGAGATGACATGACTTCATACATAGCAGATTTTGGCATTTCCAATATTATTTTCAGCAAATCTGTGGATTCTTTGACTTCTAAAAATGTCCTTAAGGGATCTGTTGGCTACATTGCACCAGGTATATATTTCTGGTTTTTGCATCAGACATTTCGCTGGTTTTATTTTTTTATCTTATGAGCCATCAAATGTTTCCAATTATTTAGGAATCATTTCTCCTTACGTATTTTCTATTACACAGTATGGAATAGGCGGAAACCTTTCAACAAAAGGAGATGTATATAGTTATGGAATTTTAATTTTAGAGTTGCTAACAAGGAGGAGACCAACAGATGATATGTTCATTGGAGGAATCAATCTAAAAAAATGGATAGAAATGCATTTTCCAAACAAAATAGCAGATGTGGTTGATAGTTGCTTGCTTATAGATGCACATGAATTAAGGACATCAACAATAATGGAATTCCTTACCTAATTTATACAAATTGGGTTATTTTGCACAAGGGAATCACCTCGAGAGCTCCCTGATATGACTGAGATAGTTGATAGATTAAATACAATCAGAGGTGCATTTATTGGCACCCCTAAAAAAATTCAATTGCCTATAGATATTACACCTTTTATTAATGATGAAGGAAATATTAATACCACTAAAATAGGAAATAGGGGAAGCTGGTCTACATCTACATCCTAAGCTTATAAAATTGTTCTTATTTTATTTCTTGGTCAATCCAAAACATAATATGTCATAATATATTATTTTGGATAGTATATCATAGTGACAAGAGATGATAAAATATTTAGATTGTTGGAAACAAGATGTGGATATGATGTATTTTGAGACATTTCAATCACCTAAATATATTGTTAAATATATAGATTAATAAAAAAATCTCATGTAAAAAAGATTTTTTATTGTTATTAAATATATTTTTTTTTGGATTATCTAGTTATTTTTCAAGTGAATAATACTATTTAAAATTTACATGATTTTAAATCAATACTTGAATGATGAACATTTCTTAATATTATATTCTCCTTTTGTACAATTATTTTAAAAATTAGTAAATTATTAATCAGTTATTTTCTAAATTGAGATTATTTTTGATAAAATGTTAGTAAAAAAGTTTAAACTAGATCAAGCGACATCATTTTTTTATAAATCATTATTATGAGATATATAAATTAAAATTAGTATTATATTAATTTCTATAGTTTTATTTTTTTATCAAAGTTCCAAGTTAAGTTGATAGAAAATGTATATGTTTATAATGACTCTTAATCTTCTTAAACTAGTTTCAAATATTTTTAATTTTGAAATATGATAAAAATAATACATAGAATAACCAAGTAGCAACAAAATCACAATCACAAAGTTGATAAAGTTTTACACTCAACCCATGATCTATTGATATAATTAACATGTAAAAGAGATATCTCACTTTATTAGTGAATAAAAAATATGTCCAAACAAATCCGCAAATGCTTAGTGATTTTATCTTCCACGAATTGCAATCAATAAGAAGTTAAAGGATTATCCCAAAGCTTGAAGGTTCTTAACATTGTACTAATTCTCATAGCTAATAAAGTTTTACACTCAATCGAGGATCTATTGATGTAATTTACATCTAAAAGAGATATCTCACTTTATTATTGAATAAAAAATATCTCCAGACAAATTCGTAAATGCTTAGTGATTTTATCTTCCATGAATTGTAATGGATAAGAAGTTAAAGGATTAGCCCACCATATATTGAAAGTTCTTACCATTGTACTAATCTCAGAGCTAATAAACATTCTTGAGAACCATTAGTAGTCTGAGATATTAGAATAGAGTAAAATAAATGATGATTAATAAGGAAGTAGAAAAACACATTGAATTGGGTGAAAAGTAGGATGAAAACATAATCTATGATATGAGCTTCTTGATTTTTAAATGTTGATAGTATTAGATATTTAAAAATGTACTACAATAAATAAATATTGATACAAAAAGAAATAGAGTAGAACAAATCAAGTTGTGGTAAGAGTATATTAAAAATAGATGTATAATCATAGATAAGATAATTGTCGATTATATCTCCCAAAATATATTAGTTTTATTATATAATTTAACAAGACATAAATAAGGAGAAGTATCATTTAGATTTAATTTTGTATCCTAGCATTCAATTTTATAACATGTTATGCATCACTAGATAGAAACATTTGATCTTTCTCAATCCATAGTCATTTCAATGCATCTCACTCAATTTATTGAAATCAAAGTTAAGGAAAGTTTATTTCCTTTAGATTTTGGTGAAATGGATTTTGTGACTTAATATTATTTCTAGGATTTTCTTATCATCTTAGAGTTTACATATCTATAATTTTTTAGTTGCATATTTTATTTATATATTGAGTACATCCGTATGCATCATTTTACTTCATTAATTTATCCTTACTTTATGATTTACAGTATATTTTTCTATCTTGCTTTTTATCACCCTAATTAACCTAAGATTGGCTTAAGGGTTTTAATTTTTTACCTATTTTTATATATGATATATCTCCATATTTTCTAAAATTACATTAATTTCCCTTATCCATCCTATCATATACATTGTTTTACATCATGGATATCCTCTCCTCTTTTCTTTCCAAACTAAATTTTATTTCATTGTTCTTATAATGATACCTCTTTTGTGACCTATTATAGGTATCTAAAGCTAACTTATTAATGTATGTGCTTGATTAAACTAGATATCTTGACCCATATGACATGGTACTTTGAATGTATGGTAAATTTGTATTCCATACAACAATCCTCACTATCATTAGATTTTGAGCCTAATGATGTAGATTTATGTGTATCCTAAGCATATGCTTTTAAATTTTCTCTTAAAAATGTGACCTATCATCCTAGAAGAATCATCAATAAGTAATGTGAAATACCTCAAACCATTTAATCCTCTTTTCCTTGTGGGTCTAAATAGATATGTATATATTACATCTAGAGATCTTACAATTGAGAACTCCTTGTTCTTGAACTTGTTTCTAGTTTTCTTTTCTATTTGTCATTCTATGCATACAGTATTAGTAGGCTTAATTATTTCAGGAAATCTCTCACAACCTTGGTAGGACTAATCTTCAACATATTATAAAAGTTAATACATGTCACATCCTTTGTGCCAACCAAAAAAATCACTTCTTTGAGCCAAAGAAAATATGCCTCTACTCTTTTCTTTAAGACATTGGACATTTCCATTCCTCATACTTTTTCTAATTTCATATCTAGATCCATGAAAGATAACCTCACACCCTTTATTGCATAACTGACTTACACTTAACTATTATTTTCTTAATATTTTGACATAATAGACGTCCTTATATATAGATATAGATATAGATATAGATAGATATAGATATATATAATATATATTAATATATATATATATATATATAATAATATATATATATATATATATATATATATATATATATATATATATATATATACATATATACATATACATATACATATACATATACATATACATATACATACATACATACATACATACATACATACATGTATGTATGTATGTATGTATGTATGTTTATATATGTATGTATGTATCTATATATATATGTATGTATTATATATATATATATATATATATATATATTATATATATATATGTATGTATGTATGTATGTATGTATGTTATGTATGTATATATATATATATATATATATATATATATATAAATATATATATGTATGTATGTATGTATGTATGTATGTATGTATGTATGTATGTATGTATGTATGTATGTATGTATGTATGTGTGTGTGTGTGTGTGGTATATGTATATATATATATCTGTGAGTTAGTGTATTATATATTATATATATATATATGTATATATATGTATATATATGTATATATATGTATATGTATATACATATATGTATATACATATATGTTTATATATATATATATATATGTATATATATGTATATATATGTATATGTATATACATATATGTATATACATATATGTATATATATATATATATATGTATATATATATATATATATATATATGTATATATATATATATATATATGTATATATATGTATGTATATATATGTTATATATATTATA
>BSBK01013326.1:0-7500 GCA_027943335.1 Chamaecyparis obtusa
TTTTGTGAGCTATTTTCTTTGTTTCCCTTGTTTTTTTTTGGAAGACTTGCATTTTTTGTGAGCTATTCTCTTCTTTTCCCTTGATTTTTTTTTTGCAAGACTTGGATTTTTTGTGAGCTATTCTCTTCATTTCAATTGAATTTTTGGAAGTTTTGAATTTTTTGTGATCTATTCTCTTTGTTTCACTTGTATTTTTGAGAGATTTGAAATTTTTGTGAGATATTCTCTTCGGCTCAAATTTCTACGAAAGTGCAATACTTGGACTAATAACTTATATAGGGGAGGTGTTGTCCGCGGAAGCTCCCCCATGCCCCTCTAATAGAATCAGTGCTGGTGATCCCGTTTTGAAATCCGACAGACGGACGGATGATTAGGTCAGATTTCAAAATGGGATCAGCAGCACTGATTCCATTACAGGGGCATGAAGCCACCTGATTGCTATGCGTGGGCTGCTCAAAGTCCCGTCTTTCGGGTCGCTCGATTGCGCAAGTCGGAAAGGGTTCGACAGCGGTTGTCGTTCCAATGCGTCGTCGTTGTGACATGTAAGGCGATCTTAGGGTCAGCCCCCGTCTAGCTTTTGGGTTGCTTTGGTACAAGCGATCTGCTATGTACTTTCCGCGAAACCCTATCCGGGTACTCGTTAGCTATGCGTTGTCTCTTGCATGTGTGCAACGAAGAGATGCGGCCTTCACAGGGAGTCGGCCTGAAACAGTTCTGTGCGTGCGAATGGAGCCGCGTATAGCTTTTGGGTCGTTTGGATAGGGTGCCCCTCCAAGTGAATCAGTGCTGGTGCTCGGATGGATTTGCGGCTCGGATTTAAAATGTGAGTAGCATGCCTGATTTTATTGGAGGGGCATGAAGCCACCTGATTGCTATGCGGGGGCTCCCCTGGGTCGTCTCTTCTGGGTCACTCGATGGCGCAAGTCGGAGAAGGGTTCAACAACGGTAGTTGTTCCAGCGCGTCGTCATTAGTGATACTGAAGTCGATCTGTGGGCGAGCCCCGGTCTAGCATTTGGGTCTGCATGCGGCAAGAAGATTTGAATTTTTTGTGAGTTAAGTCTTTTTCGTTTCACTGGAGTTTTTGCGAGATTTGAAGTTTTTTGTGAGCTATTCTCTTCGTTTCACTTGAATTTTTGGAAGTTTTGAATTTTTTGTGAGCTATTCTCTTCGTTTCACTTGAATTTTTTGAAGTTTTGAATTTTTTGTGAGCTATTCTCTTCCTTTCACTTGAATTTTTGCAGGATTTGAATTTTTTGTGAGCTATTCTTCTTTGTTTCACTTGGTTTTTTCGAAGATTTGAATTTTTTGTGAGCTATTCTCTTTGTTTCCCTTGATTTTTTTTTGGAAGACTTGCATTTTTTGTGAGCTATTCTCTTCGTTTCAATTGAATTTTTGGAAGTTATGCATTTTTTGGTGATGTAGTCTCTTCGTTTCACTTGCATTTTTGGGAAATTTGATTTTTTTGTGAGCTATTCTCTTCTTTTTCCTTGATTTTTTTTGCAAGACTTGGATTTTTTGTGAGCTATTCTCTTCATTTCAATTGAATTTTTGGAAGTTTTGAATTTTTTGTGATCTATTGTTCTTTGTTTCACTTGTATTTTTGAGAGATTTGAAATTTTTGTGAGATATTCTCTTCGGCTCAAATTTCTACGGAAGTGCAATACTTGGACTAATAACTTATATAGGGGAGGTGTTGTCCGCGGAAGCTCCCCCATGCCCCTCTAATAGAATCAGTGCTGGTGATCCCGTTTTGAAATCCGACAGACGGACGGATGATTAGGTCGGATTTCAAAACGGGATCAGCAGCACTGATTCCATTAGAGGGGCATGAAGCCACCTGATTGCTATGCGGGGGCTGCTCAAAGTCCCGTCTTTCGGGTCGCTCGATGACGCAAAGTCGGGAAGGGTTCGACAGCGGTTGTCGTTCCAATGCGTCGTCGCTGTGACATGGAAGGCGATCTTCGGGTCAGCCCCCGTCTAGCTTTTGGGTTGCTTTGGTACAAGCGATCTGCTTGTACTTTCCGCGAAACCCTATCCGGGTATTCGTTAGCTATGCGTTGTTTCTTGCATGGGTGGAACGGAGAGATGCGGCCTTCACAGGGAGTCGGCTTGAAACAGTTCTGTGCGTGCGAAAGGAGCCGCGTATAGCTTTTGGGTCGTTTGGATAGGGTGCCCCTCCAAGTGAATCAGTGCTGGTGCTCGGACGGATTTGCGGCTCGGATTTAAAATGTGAGTAGCATGCCTGATTTTATTGGAGGGGCATGAAGCCACCCGATTGCTATGCGGGGGCTCCCCTGGGTCGCCTCTTTTGGGTCACTCGATGGCGCAAGTCGGAGAAGGGTTCGACAACGGTAGTCGTTCCAGCGCGTCATCATAGTGATACTGAAGTCGATTTGTGGGCGAGCCCCCGTCTAGCTCTTGGGTCTGCATGCCGCAAGGAGATTTGAATTTTTCGTGAGTTTAAGTCTTCGTTTTTCCTTGATTTTTTTTTGGAAGACTTGAATTTTTGGAAGTTCTGAATTTTTTTGTGAGCTATTATCTTTCGTTTCACTTGAATTTTTGCAAGATTTGAAATTTTTGTGAGCTATTCTCTTTGTTTCACTTGGTTTTTTTTGGAAGATTTGAATTTTTGTGAGCTATTCTCTTTGTTTCCCTTTGTTTTTTTTTTTTTTGTTTTTTTTTGGGAAGACTTGCGTTTTTTGTGAGCTATTCTCTTCGTTTCAATTGAATTTTTGGAAGTTATGCATTTTTTGTGATGTAGTCTCTTCGTTTCACTTGGTTTTTTGGAAGATTTGAATTTTTTGTGAGCTATTCTCTTTATTTCCCTTTGATTTTTTTGGAAGACTTGCATTTTTTGTGAGCTATTCTCTTCGTTTCAATTGAATTTTTGGAAGTTATGCATGATGCATTTTTTGGGAGATTTGATTTTTTTTGTGAGCTATTCTCTTCTTTTCCTTTGAATTTTTTTTGCAAGACTTGCATTTTTTGTGAGCTATTCTCTTCGTTTCAATTGAATTTTTGGAAGTTTTGAATTTTTTGTGATCTATTCTTCTTTGTTTCACTTATATTTTTGAGAGATTTGAAATTTTTGTGAGATATTCTCTTCGGCTCAAATTTCTACGGAAGTGCAATACTTGGACTAATAACTTATATAGGGGAGGTGTTGTTCGCGGAAGCTCCCCCATGCCCCTCTAATGGAATCAGTGCTGGTGATCCCGTTTTGAAATCCGACAGACGGATGGATGATTAGGTCGGATTTCAAAACGGGATCAGCAGCACTGATTCCATTATAGGGGCATGAAGCCACCTGATTGCTATGCGTGGGCTGCTCAAAGTCTCATCTTTCAGGTCGCTCGACGGCGCAAGTCGGAAATGGTTCGGCAGCGGTTGTCGTTCCAATGCGTCGTCGCAGCGACATGGAAGGCGATCTTCGGGTCAGCCCCTGTCTAGCTCTTGGGTTGCTTTGGTACAAGCGATCTGCTATGTACTTTCCGCGAACACCTATCCCGGTACTCGTTAGCTATGTGTTGGCTCTAGCACGCATGGAACGCAGAGATGCGGCCTTCACAGGGAGTTGGCCTGAAACAGTTCCGTGCCTTGCGAATGGAGCCGCGTATAGCTTTTCGGTCGTTTGGATAGGTGCCCCTCCAAGTGAATGAGTGTTGGTGCTCGGACGGATTTGCCGCTCGGATTTAAAAATGTGAGCAGCAGCACAGATTCTATTGGAGGGGCATGAAGCCACCCAATTTTTATGCGTGGGCTCCCTTGGGTCGTGTCTTTTGGGTCACTCGATGGCGGAAGTCAGAGAAGGGTTCGACAGCGGTAGTCGTTCCAGCGCGTCGTCATAGTGATACTGAAGTCGATCTGTGGGCGAGCCCCCGTCTAGCTCTTGGGTCTGCATGTCGCAAGAAGATTTGAATTTTTTGAGTTAAGTCTCTTCGTTTCACTTGAATTTTTGCGAGATTTGAATTTTGTTTGTTGCGAGGTAGTAAAATTCTCTTCGTTTTGACTTGAAGTTTTGGATTTTTTGTGAGCTATTCTCTTCGTTTTTCCTTGGTTTTTGTTTTGGAAGACTTGAATTTTTTGTGGGCTATTATTTTATTCTTTTCACTTGAATTTTTGGAAGTTTTGAATGTTTTTGTGAGCTATTCTCTTCGTTTTCACTTGAATGTTTGCAAGATTTGAATTTTTTGTGAGCTATTCTGTTTGTTTCACTTGGTTTTTTTGGAAGATTTGAATTTTTTGTGAGCTATTCTGTTTTGTTTCCCTTGATTTTTTTGTAAGACTTGCATTTTTTGTGAGCTATTCTCTTCGTTTCAATTGAATATTTGGAAGTTGTGCATTTTTTGTGATTGTAGTCTCTTCGTTTCACTTGCATTTTTGGGAGATTTGATTTTATTTGTGAGCTATTCTCTTTTTTTCCCTTGATTTTTTTGTGAGCTATTCTCTTCGTTTCAATTGAATTTTTGGAATTTCTGAATTTTTTGTGATCTATTCTTTTTGTTTCACTCGTATTTTTGAAAGATTTGAAATTTTTGTGAGATATTCTCGTCGGCTCAAATTTCTACGGAAGTGCAAGACTTGGACTAATAACTTATATAGGGGAGGTGTTGTCCGCGGAATCTCCCCCATGCCCCTCTAATAGAATCAGTGCTGGTGATCCCGTTTTGAAATCCGACAGACGGACGGATGATTAGGTCAGATTTCAAAACGCGATCAGCAGCACTGATTCCATTAGAGGGGCATGAAGCCACCTGATTGCTATGCGGGGGCTGCTCAAAGTCCCGTCTTTCGAAGGTCGCTCGACGGTGCAAGTCGGAAAGGGTTCGGCAGCGGTTGTCGTTCCAATGCGTCGTCGCAGTGACATGGAAGGCGATCTTCGGGTCAGCCCCCGTCTAGCTTTTGGGTTGCTTTGGTACAAGCGATCTGCTATGTACTTTCCGCGAACCCCTATCCGGGTACTCGTTAGCTATGCGTTGGCTCTTGCATGCGTGGAACGAAGAGATGCGGCCTTCACAGGGAGTTGGCCGGAAATAGTTCTGCTCTTGTGAATGGAGCCGCGTATATAGCTTTTGAGTCGTTTGGGTAGGTGCGCCCCTCCAAGAGAATCAGTGCTGGTGCTCGGACGGATTGGTAGCTCGGATTTAAAATATGAACACTAGCACTGATTCTATTGGAGGGGCGCATTAGGCCACCCGCTTGCTATGCGGGGGCTGTCCAGGGTCGTAACTTTTGGGTCAGTCGACGGTGCACTTCGGAAAGGGTTCGACAGCGGTTGTCGTTCCAACACATCGTCGCATTGACAAGAAAGGCGATCTTCGGGTCAGCCCCCGTCTAGCTCCCGGGTCACTTGGTACAAGCTACTTGCTATGTCGCTTCGACTTCCGATACTTGAGTGCGCAATGGCTCAAGATGCTTTGCATTGGAATCAGTTAGTTATCATATGTGTCGGCGGATTGGATCTCAAGTCAATCTAGGCGGGTGCGACATTAGTTGCTAAGTCTCGATCGAAAACGATTTGGATTCATCTAGATGCATTGTTATCTGACTTGAGGAACTATGCGAGCGAGTTGGGTTACCTCCTCGTGGATATGTTGGATACGCGTTATGACGGATAAGATGATGGATTGCGGTAAGAATGACGAATTTTTGGAAGATGAATTATTTTGGTGAGCCATGTTCTTTGTTTTACTTGAATTTCTGGAAGATTTGAATTTTGTTTTCTAGCTATTCTTTTCGTTTTCCTAGATTTTTTCGAAAGACTTGAATTTTTTGTGATCTATTCTGTTCGTTTCACTTGAATTTTTGGAAGATTTGATTTTTTGTGAGCTTTTTGTCATCGTTTCACTTGAATTTTTGGAAGATTTGAATTTTTTGGGAGCCAGTTTCTTCGGCTTAAATTTCCACTCAAGAGCAAGACTCGGACTAATAACTTATATAGGGGAGGAGTTGTGTGTTGTTCGCGGAAGCTCCCCCATACCCCTCTTATAGAATCATTGCCGGTGATCGGACGGATGTGTAGGTCGGATTTCAAAATGGGATCACCAGCACTGATTCTATTAGAGGGGCATGAAGCCACTTGATTGCTATGCGGGGGCTGCCCAAAGTCCTGTCTTTCGGGTCGCTCGACGGTGCAAGTCGGAAAGGGTTCGGCAGCGGTTGTCGTTCCAATGCGTCGTCGCAGTGATATGGAAGGCAATCTACGGGTCAGCCCCTGTCTAGCTTTCGGGTCACTTTGGTACAAGTGATTTGCTATGTACTTTCCGCGAACCCTATCCACGTACTCGTTAGCTACGCGTTGGCTCTTACACGAGCGGAACGGAGAGATGCGGCCTTCACAGGGAGTTGGCCGGAGATAGTTCTGTTTTTGTGAATGGAGCCGCGTATAGCTTTTGAGTCGTTTGGGTAGGTGCCCCCCTCCAAGAGAATCAGTGCTGGGTATCTCGGATTTAAAATCTGAGCACTAGCGCTGATTCTATTGGAGGGGCGCATTAGGCCACCCGCTTTCTATGCGGGGCCTGTCCAGGATCGTGTCTTTTGTGTCAGTCGACGTTGCAAGTAGGAAAGGGTTCGACAGCGGTTGTCGTTCCAACGCATCGTCGCATTGACAAGAAACGCAATTTTTGGGTCAGCCCCCGTCTAGCTCCCGGGTCGCTTGGCACAAGCGATTTGCTCTGTCGCATGCTGCATTAAGATTTGAATTTTTTGTTTGCTATTCTCATTTTTGTTTCATTGGAAGATTCGAATTTTTTGCGATCTCCTCTTTTGTTTCCTTTGATTTTTTTTTGGAAGATTTTAATTTTTTGTGAGCCTACTCTCTTCGATTCACTTGAGTTTTTGGAAGAAATGGATTTTTTTGGTGAGCTATGTTCTTTCTTTTACTTGAAGTTTTGGAAAATTTGAATGTTTTGCTAGTTGTTCTTTTCGTTTCCCTTCGATTTTTTCGGAAGACCTGAATTTTTTGTGAGCTATTCTGTTCGTTTCACTTGAATTTTTTGAAGATTTGATTTTTTTGTGAGCTTTTTCCTCATCGTTTCACTTGAATTTTTGGAAGATTTGAATTGTTTGGGAGCCATTCTCAACGTCTCAAATTTCTACGGAAGAGAAAGACCCGGACTAATAACTTATATAGGGGAGTAGTAGTTCGCGGAAGCTCCCCCATGCCCCTCTAATAGAATCAGAGCTTGTGCGCGGACGGATGAGTAAGTCGGATTTAAAATCGGATCACTAGCACTGATTCTATTAGAGGGGCATGAAGCCACCTGATTGCTATGCGGGGGCTGCCCAAAGTCCTGTCTTTCGGGTCACTCAACGGTGCAAGTCGGAAAGTGTTCGGCAGCGGTTGTCGTTCGAATGTGTCGTCGCAGTGACATGGAAGGCAATCTTCGGGTCAGCCCCCGTCTAGCTTTCGGTTCGCTTTGGTACAAGCGATTTGCTATGTACTTTCCGCGAATCCTATCCGGGTACTCGTTAGCTATGCGTTGGTTCTTGCATGCGTG